>JANAVB010039216.1:5862634-5878107 GCA_029216955.1 Iris pallida
CCTCAAAGTCTGTGTGTTACTTTGAAGCGTTTACTCCTTGCCGCTCTATCCAAAGAATTATATGGTGGCAATGAGTTCTATAAATATTCAAAATTTTTACTGCTACTTGCGGCTTCAGAGATCAGTTTGCAATGTGGAGACTTTCTTGGTTGCATCAATCATACTAACTATGCATTAGAACTTCTCCCTCCTAACAGTGATCCTTTCTTTGCGCACTTGCAACTATGCCGTGTCTATGCAGCTAAAGAGGATTTGGAAAACCTAAGGAGTGAGTATATGAATTGCTTGCATGTGAAGACAGTTAATCAGATTGGTTGGATAAGCCTCAAATATCTTGAATCTAGATACAAGTTGCAGAAAGATACCAATGTGATTGATGTAAACTTGCTGGCGTGCTCAGCTGGAAAAGGATATTCTTGGAAGTGGGAAGCTGTCTTTGATTTAGTACGTAGTCAGGGTTATATCTGGGATCAAGACTTTCTTAGTGCAGAACAAGTTCTAGCACATGCATGCTCACTTGGACCTTCAGATAGTTGTCTCTTACTTTGCCACGGTATCCTCCTACTGCTGTCCTTTTGGATCTTTTTTGCTTTCACTCTAACCTACCCATGTTTTCTTCCATTAATTTATGTTAGTTGAACTTCGTAACAAATCAATCTGCATGTTTTATTGTTCTACATTGTTTGTTTCTGCTTTGGAACTCTGAAGTATTCACTTCTCCCAGTTCCTGCTATACTTTGCAGCATTACGGCATTGATGTTCAAATCAGTTTGCACGTTCATATTTGCTAACAAACACTTACATTGTTTATATGAGCATAAGTGGGGTTAGTACTTATGATGGATTGAAATTAGCTAATCATTGTACAAAAGCAAGGGAATGGTTTCTGTTGGTGTTCATATAGGTCTCTCTTAGTATAGCTTGTGATCTTGGTTCTTCAATAATGTTTTTGATCATGTGAGTCCTGATCTCCTTAGGTTATCATTATTACTGTTGTCTTCGTTGGTCGTATGTGTTTGTCTGTTTCTATTTTTGGGGGGTGGGCAGGGTGTTGGGGGGGGGGGGGGGGGGATACTTTGTTAGGGCTGTCATTCTGACTGGTTATGCTGACCCAACCTGATCTTTTGACCAAACCTGGTCAGATTCAGCCCTGAAGCAAGATGATATGCTGTTTTAGTTATATTTATATGCAATTTACAGGAATATTAGCGATGGTGAACAGGTTGCTGTCTCTTTGTAAGGACATCACCCTGCACCCCTAGTTTCCTCCAGTCCTCCACCTACCCAACCATAGTTACCTTAATTCACCTCATATGTAGCATTCAACAATCTGGGAACACACGCTAGGGAACACAGAATGCTGGCGAGTTGGTACGTGGAAGTTCTCGTTCTGACAAGCGAACAAAGCATATACTTGGTTCCCAGCGAAATTTTAGAGTGAAGATGTGGTTCTTTTAGTTTATTTTTGTTAATAAGAGATTTTAGAGTCTAAAACTTGCTACTTATTTTTCGAAGACATTATTGTTAGGATTGTTTGGAACTTATGCTCTTTTTTACTTTTGATTTTTTATAATGCTATATTATAGTATTTTGATTAATTTTGGATCTAAAATATATGTTATATGTTGTATTACATATTTGTTCCTTATTGTTCCACGTTCCGGTTAAACGTATTGCGTTCCAAAGAACCCTACTCCCAACATACCGTGTACAGAGACTTCCCGTGTACCAGTTTCCTCCTTTTCGTTCTGCTTTCCGGAGTGTTCCACGTAACCATGTACCCAACCTAGAATACTGAACCTGACCAGTCTTGATGAATAGGCAGGTAGGTTCCATGTCCACAACCGAGACCAATGAGATTTCTGGGTCCAGTTCTTGGTTTGTGTGACTAGACACAACCTAGTAATAGTTCTACACTTATGCATGGGAAAGCAGAGGTGTTCAATTTTCTGTGATTTGTGATTTTACACTATTAGTGCCTTATTTCAATGTGCCTATTATGCAATTTGATACATTGGCAGGTGCAGTATGTATGGAGCTTGCTAGGCAGTGTGCAGGTTCCGAATTTTTATCACGTGCAGTAGTCAGCCTCACCAAGGCTCAGGAAACTTCACATTTTCCTTTGCCTATAGTTTCAGTATTATTGGCTCAAGCAGAGGCAAGCTTAGGTGCTAGGTCCAAGTGGGAGAGGAACCTTCGTATTGAGTGGTTCTCTTGGCCAGCAGGTATTCATTGACTTCTCAGCATCCAATTCTTGTAAAACCAGTATCTTTCTGCTTGAATTTCTTTTTACCCAGTTGTTTCTTTCTTGCAGAAATGAGGCCTGCTGAGTTGTATTTCCAAATGCATTTGCTTGCTAAGCAGTCTGGTGCAGTCTCTAACCAGAAACAGGCCAGCATAGAATCATCAGAGAGCCCGGAGAGATGGATTCTTCGGGCAATACATTTGAACCCATCTTGTTTAAGGTATTGGAAGGTACTGCAGAAGCTTATCGGGGCATGAGGGTTACATCTGTTACAACCATCTTGTAGGTGGTTTTGCCAAAGAATTTGACTCTTCCTAGTGCTGTTCTCATCCTGTGGCTGCTCGTGTATTCACAATTTTCAAGATGTATGTTGGACTAACCTGAAGTTTAATGGAGCACCTTATTCAAGGTAATTAAAAAGGCCTAGACAAGTCATATATGACTTCTTGCTCTGTGGTAATACCGTAATAGCACCTCTTGTGTTCTACTATGTATTACTGTTTGTAGGCAATTTTCTTTTTTCCTTTGGGATAAAACGATGGGAATAAATTCCCTGTGTTTCACTAAAGAAAATTAATGAAACTAGTCCAAATCTCAAAAGGAGATTACTCTGAATGTGTAGGCAAATTGTAACTGTACACTAGTCTTTTTGTTTCATTTGTGTTGCTTTTCTATCTTTTGTTTTCTTTATTTTTCCTCTTTTGTTGTGTCCATTGTACCAGAATTAGCTTCATATTTGTTTAATAGCCAAGTTTAATGAACCTTTGCAGTCTGCCTATGACTTCTTATTCGCTTCGGGCTATATAGACCCAATGGGGGGGAACAACCGAGGAATTTATCACAATATTCTTGGTATCTATTTTTCCCCTTTAGAGTGACACTAGCAAGGTCCTTTTATAAACTAGTGCCACACCTGCTGAAGTTAACAATTTATACCATATGTAGACTCTGGCATCCATTGGCTGGATGGACCCGAATCCCTTTGATTTTACGTAAAGTTAATGTATAATGATATTTTATATTGACACAGTTCGAACCCGACCTTCTGTTTTGACCATTATCCGTTTCTGATACAAATAATTAGGAATTAAGAATAGGAATTATAGAATTTTAGTCTATTTCTGTATAGATTGTAGTGAAATACCTGCAAGTGACCTACTCCCCATCCAAGTTTGGTAAAAAGGGTAGTAGGGTCAATCTTTCTATAAAAACCTGGACCCGACTGTAGCTTATACGATCAAGCTCCAGTTGGAAACTTGGACACCCTGACACGAACCGATACAATAGCACCCTAGTTTTGACCATAGTCATCCTATATTTCTGCAGATGAGAAGCAGCTCTTCCTCAGAAAATAGTGTCTGATTAACTGTATAGTGATTATAATAGAAGTATTAATTGATGCAAAGGGTTGGGGTGACACAACGACAGGGGCCCTTGTTTGAAATTGTAGTTTGAATAGCTTTTGTTGGGTTGTGTTCCAGTCTCGGCTGCTCTGCTGTAAAATATGTAGGTAATCACGTCAGCGGTGAACCCAATTCAAAATAAGTTTGGGTGTCGAGCCACCATCTATGACCGCACCTTACCACGCCTCACCGAGGAGCAGAGATTGTCCGAAGGAGTGTACAATATTGACACCAGATTAGTGCTAGCTGAGGTTGCTTAAAAAAACTGGTAAATTTTTCTTGCCAGCAGTGATGATTACTGATTTATTCATATTCCTTGGATTTAAATTCTGCTGCTTAGGACAAATGTAACAATAATAATAGTGCATACTATTGAATATTTTTCTAGGAGGAATCAATGAGAATGCTATGTTTGGTTCTCATGACCAGTATGTGTCCATAGATTAATAGGTCTGTGAGTTGGCTGATATGTTTGGGAGATCTCTCTACGCACGCAGTGCAGATGAATAAAGTAGTAGGCAGGCAGAGGTAAGATTGTCCTAATCTAGTTGACAAGGCAGTGCCAAATTCGTGCATAGAAAGCAATGCTATATATCTCTCTTAATTTTTATATATTGACTATTCCTAGAATCTAGACAGCGAGACTGTCATGCTAGCATATGCCACACAGATACTGCATTAGATTAATTCATGACTTCATATCAGTAATCGAAGTGCAGCTTTTCCTCATTTCTATATTACTTTAGAGATGCTGTACTTAGTTAGGGCCGTCACCGTTTAGGTTCGGGTTTGATCCCGAAAACCTATAAGCCTTATGAATTCTAACTTGAGGTTTGGTTAGAAATTAATTTAAGAGGTAGAGACGTTTAAACTGTCAAGTTTTTTTTATTTCCACATCAGTTCGGATGGTTTTACTCATGGAATGCATACACTATTAAACATTGTTGAGTGTGTTGTTTACATAAATTTTATAGAGCATGTGTGATAAACTTGATATTTGCTCAATGTGAAATGGGTTTCAGTTTTTCTTATCAGTTATACTATTTATAGGCCGAGTTGTGCTCTCTCTCTCTCTCTCTCTCTATTTTTTTTTTTTTTGAAATCCCTCTCTCTCTCTCTATATATATATATATATATATATATATATAAAACGAAACAAGAGAGAGAAGGTATACTAGTTATTGCATCTGTTTTTGTTGTTTTGTTGAGTGTGAGTTTTGAAGATGGAACAAGAGAAAGAGGTGATGAGGGCGAGGAGCTTCAGAGACGAGGACTACGAGACTAGAAGGGTGTTCCTGAGGAGCTATCCACTACAGTGGGAGGAGAAGTCAGCAGTCAACGACGCAGAGTCGACCGAGGCTGTGGAGGTTAGCAACTTGTCCTTGAAGAGTATGGTCGTAGCTGCCTTCCAGTGGGGGGAAGGGAAGGTTCTGCTGCTGAAGCACAGGATTGCCTTGTTGACCGTCTCCTGCCAACCTTTCCGATTGAGATCCTCCTCCAATAAGTTGTTGCTCACAATCTGATGATGATGACCAGGGCTTCTGATACTCGGAAAACAGCTGTGATGATCAATCAATATATATAATACCATTTGTGATATATTACTGCATGATCATGGGTCTATATATTTTGTGCATCTTACTGTCTCCTCCTCATTTGTAATATGTTTGTTACCTATTCTCATCTTTTGCTCCTTTTACAGTCATACAAACCTTACTACTGTTTAGAGCTTTTTTTTTTATCGTTCCTTAATCTGGAAAACAAAACAGAACATAACACAAGGGGAGAAGAATCTGTTCAAAGACTAGTAGGTTTTTAAGTGTGGTTTTAAGCCACCTTTTGTACAGCTTGTGGGTTTCCCTTTTGTTTTTAAGTGTTTGGTGACACCATGAAAATATTGGCGGTGTCCGTGTTGGGTCTTTTTAGACACATTAGACATAATAGACATTTCAAAGTAACGCACCAAAGTAGATGATGTGTTGGTATCGGCATGTCTTTACCATGTCGTTGTGTAGGGTCCGTGTCCATTGTCATTGACTATTTTATTTGAAAAGCCTTACCATTGTATGCCAAAAACTTGTAAGGGAAGGCCGTGGCTGCTCTATATACAAGTCTGTCTATTTTAGGCACCATGGATGCTACTTGAATGTCGAAACCTGAGCTGACTGAAGTACAGAGATTTTGATTCTCGAACTCGCAGGTTATGACCCACCACGCTTCGGTTATGTCAGCTATAATTTGTTACACTAATTCATATATAGCCTTTTCGATCAGACCTATACACAGCGTCAAGACGACCAAATCTACTCATCTAACAAGACTAATAAACGGACTTTCCCGTTTAACATGATTAATAAAACAGGTTAGGTGCAGATATAATGAAAATGTATAAGAGAAAGGACACTGCAAAGTATTACACATGTTGTCGACAAGAAGAATAATATCCCAAACACCATGAGAAGGAAAGGGAAAAAAAAATCATGATATAAGATGATCAGCTTATTATTGTAACAAACGCAGATAGTTGAAACTAAACAGAGGCGGCATTAAGTTACAATATCAGTTTACAAATAAATGGCTATAATTCTACCAAACAAAAGTAATTTCATAGGCATAAAATTACACTGCCATATTATTCATAAAGTTACAAGGCTATGAAAGATGAAGTGGAACTATGCAAGTCCAGCTTAAAAAGTGGAATCATGCTGCACGCGGTGTCTCCATCCTGCGTACCCCTTTTTCCTCTCTTTTTCCCCCCCTCAGATTATTGGTAGCATCTGCAATTATTTGGCACTGGTGATTCATTCCCAAATACCATTGCCTAAAATCCAACCGATCACGATGGCCATCTGTAACGTCAATCTACCTTGTATTTTCGAATAAATCTCTTGCTAAATGACGTGATGGTTTTAATGAGTATACCCAAAGCAACAACTGTAGCTGGAAGAAACGAAAAATTGTCAATAGAAAATAAAATCAATATCTCGAGAGCGTAATTATTCGTGAAATCTAAAGCATGTAGAAGAGCAGCAGCAACCAACTGTGCTGCTGTTTCAAATGAATTGTGTACTCCTAGGAGGAGGTTGGTTAAGCTGCTCGAACGTTCATTGCTGTGATCATTCTCAAGATATGTATATTTACTTCCTCCAGATGTGTGCAAGAAAAAGGCAAGTCAGATTTCTAGAGGGGAGACTTCTTACCCTCCTAAAAGAAGCTTTGCTACTTTTATTTAGTTACCGTCGTTCCAGTTTATCTGACAACTCTGCTACTTTTTTACAAGTCGGAAATGATAGTTCTGCTCATATGAAACAGATAAAATCAAAATGTGCTACTTTTTCAACAGTGTAAAATGACTCTAAGATGGCACTAACATAGTTACAAATTACTCAATTCTTCTCTCCTTTGAAAATGCTAAATGAGAATTTGATCCTCTCTCAGTCCGTTCTCTGGAGTTTTTGTATTTCTTGTAGGATCCTCATCCCCTAAGTCACAAAAATCATACAGCGTCTCCAAACCAAAATTTGCACCTATAGGCTATAACAAAATGTTTTTGGTACCGTACAGCTACTGGGTTTCACCAACTAAATTCCAACATGGAAATCATTCACTAACAACATACAACACCCATCGTTGTGATAACATAGACGCAACAACCATCACCTGCAATGTTGTGACAACTAGAGCAAAAAAAAAATGTTTGAAGACAAAAGCTCATCATCAATCAAACACCCTCCATAATTTTTTTTCCCTTTTTTTAATTTTTTTTATTTCCCCCGTGCAGACTCAGATTTTGCCACGTTCATCAGGTCTCTGATATTGTGAGATCATGGGTGGGACGGCCGCACGTCCTCACGACATTTCATCATTGTCATTGCACCTCTGTCAATACTGGCACCCTCTCGGTCATGCACGAGATAAAGGATGTCTAGGAGTCGATCGCACCCGCTGGCCGTCTCGCACAAGGCGAGTAACTTCTCTGATCCTGTGCCCGAGTCGAGACCGTTCACGGACCGGTCGCATCCGCACGAACGCTCGCCTCGAGGCGAGGTAATGTGCACGAGTCTAGTGGACTTATTCCCGTGGCTCAGAATATTGCCGCTTTCATCAGGCCTCTGATGCGTGCGAGCGTGGGTCCCCGGGCCGCACGCTCTGCACAAGGCTAACCTACTTGAGTCAAGCTGATTGGACAAATATTAATTGCAAGGTGGTGCTAGTGCGGGACAAGGGAATGCCTCTTGTTTTTTTTTCCGGCTGTTTGAAAGGAATAAAAATAAATTTTTGTTAAAACTTAAGCTTGTTCGAACGAGTTCATCAGCAAATAAAGTAACAAACCCTAAAAAGTATACAGGGATGAATCTAACTGTCAATTTGAGGGTCACATATATGACTGAAACTCCAGTATTCATACTGTTTGATACATTTAGGACAGATAAAAGTCCCTGGTGCATCTCAGATGGATGTAGTTGAGAAAGTACGAAGATAACTGCCTAAATTTAGATCTTGCATCAACCAGGGCTCTTTTTCGCTTATATCTTCCTCGTGAAGATAATTTGTAGAGTTGGAATTGTATGGAAAATAATTCAAGATAAAAATGAAACTCTGGTGGGGTCTTCTTTATGAAATCTCTAGAGTGAACTCCTAATGATGATGGTTTTTATGTTCTAAATCTCTTCTTGATATTATCGTTATGATTCTCCTGAATATCCATGCAGATCAAGGTTTTATTTGACTTATTGTAAGTAGATCTAGTTTTATTTGGAGCTTTGTTCATATTTGGGGCTTTGCACACATACCATGAGAGCACACAATTACACATGTTTTCCTTGCTCATTCTTCTTCAATTTTAATGGTTTTTGATGTATTGGAAAAAGAATGGACACACTGAGATGTCGTGGTTGTAAACCAACGGTGAATAGGCTATTGTCAGCCCGCTCTGCCATGTCAGAAATCCGACCAAATTTCTGGCTGGAAAACCGAATGCCCTGCAATCCAGGTGCATTTGTGTTTCCGTTTTCTTGTCGCCTTCGCTTGGGGCTTGGCACATATGTCCAGTATAGTATATTACACCCCTATAGCATGCCTCATTGCGAGTACAATGGGGTTTTGATATATTTACTTGTATATACATATTCATATCGATTTTATGATACGATCACAAGCATTTACTTTTCTTGTCATCTCTTTATATATATTGCATGGTGTAATGTCCCGCTCCGCACGGTGCATTATGCTGAGTCGTTGACTCTAAAAGTTACGTTGATCCGAGGAATGCATCGAGTCGGATCGATGCAAGTGTTAAGTTGGCTCGAAAGAAAGCAATGAGTCAGTTCGAAGATCTATAAATCGAAGCGATACAAAGCATAAGTCCGATTTGAACAAATATTGATTTTAGTTGGTTTCATGTGTAAGCTAAGCTTTTACGCTGAATTATAAGAGCTCGATCTTGTGCCTTATTTGCAAAAGTGTCTGCAAAAATCAAAGCATCGCCTCGCAAAGGACCAAGGCATGGACACGGTAGGCCGAATCAGTTAGATAGTTCAACGGAGCACGAAGTGCTCGAATGGCTAAGTCAGAAGAGTTGGCCGTACAACAAATTACGAAATCGAGCGTATCGGCTCGGTGAAACAACAAGGCGTATCGGCTTAAGGTGGGAGGACTTTGACCATTCTTTCCTACTCTGTCATGCCTAATTAAAATGTACCAATGTATGCTAAGTTAACCTATCAAGTCCACGGGCGTGGCTCGATTGAGAGATATCGTAGTGCGTGTCAGACACTAAGATAGAACAATTGAATTGAAACGTACATCAATGTACGGGTTGCCATAGAACATCGAAATACCGCAACGACGAGTGCCTCAGTGCACAAGCCATAAATATGGGATAACTGTATCGACAAAACACGAAGTCACATAATATTGAATACTCTATTGAGACGTGCCTCAAGTACACGAGTCGGAGGGAATGAACATAAGTCTAGCACATTGAAAGATGGTATCGAGGCGTGCATCAAATGCACGAATCACATATCAATGAACGTTAAGTCATAGAACAACGAAAATATACTTGTGCGAAGTAAGCAGTTGTGGCACAAATGCCACGAACTGGCAAATGTATAGTATGTTGTCTTGAAATGTTTGGGACCTTCTGGTCGTTTACTTGGATATTGAATCGAGGCGATAAAACATCGAAAGAAAGAATGAAATCGTATAAAGAATGTGAGAACATTGAAAGAAAGAATATAAATACAAGATGATGCGAGAAATGTAAATGATGCGAAGTCTGAGTTTCAGACTTAGACTATGTTTGGTTGTATGAGTAGATGCGTATTGCATGATCAAATGACTTTGAATATAGCCCGTGCACTGGTTTGTTTCCTCGAACAAGATCACCGGGGCGTCGGGACTGTTCGCCTAGGAGGAATGATTATCGTGCTAAGGAGCGCGAGGTATTGCGGGACCTTCAGTAAGGATCGTAACCTAGACTGAATGGGTTGCGTCGCAATGCCATTGAGAAAGATAGTCCATTCTGGCATTATGAATGCCAGTGATCTTCATATAGATTGGGACCGATGGGCTATGTAGAGTTGAAAAATAATGATATATTATTATTAATGAGAGACTACATATATATAGGAGAGGCTAGCCTCCTCTCCTATTACTCTAAGCAATGTGGGACTAAAGCACATTAACCAATAACTCTAATATACACTTAACACCCTCCCTCAAGCTGGAGTATAGATGTCAATCATGCCAGCTTGTTACATAGAAATTGAACCCGAGGACCAAAAGAGGCTTTGTGAAGATGTCAGCTATCTCTGGTCGCCGGTCCTCACATGTTTAAACTTTATCACTCCCTTTGTATATTTCACGAACAAAGTGGATGTCAATTTCAATATGCTTTGTCCGTTCATGAAATACTGGGTTGGTGGCAATGTGAATAGCAGATTGGTTATCACACCATAGATCTGCCGCTTGAGATCCTGCGTCTTCTCCAGTTCTTGTAAGAGATGCTTCATATATAATATCTCTGACGTGCCATGAGCAATAGCTCGATATTCTGCTTCTGAGCTTGAGCGTGCTATCACACTCTGCTTCTTGCTCTTCCATGACACTAGATTTCGCCAATAAATACTGAGTAGCCAGATGTAGATCGTCTATCTGTCAGACTTGCTCCCTCAGCATCAGTAAAACACTCAATGCGAGTGTGTCCATTATTCTCCATTCGAATTCTTTTCCTGGGTTCTTGACTAGATAACACAGAATTCTGAGAACTGCCTGCTAGTGTGAAACTCTTGGAGAAGCCATAAATCTACTTGCAACACTCACTGCAAAAAATGTCCGGACGAGTCATGACCGCCAAGTAGTTGAGTTTTCCAACTACTCGACGATACTGATCTGGATTGGTCATTAGGACCCCTTCGTCTGGAAGTAACTTTGCCCTGGATCCATAGGTGAGGTTGCTCCATTGGCTTGCATCATGCCTGCATCATTTAGTATGTCCAGCACATACTTTCTTTGGACATTACAATGTCCCGTTTACCCGTGTGACCTCAATGCCAAGAAATAGTTCAAGGATCCCATATCCTTGGTTTGAAATTGTTCTCCAGAAACTTCTTGAGGCCTGCAATACCCTGGCTGTCGTCTCCCGTGATTACAATATCATCAACGTAGACACCAAGGAGTATTCTTCCAGCAGATGTGTGTCGATTGAAGATTGAATGGTCATTCTTTGATTGACACATGCCAAACTGAGTAACAACATGTGTAAATCGACCAAACCATGCACGAGGTGATTGTTTTAGGCCATAGAGGGCCTTTCGTAAATGACACACTTTACCCTCCCTTGCAACGAACCCGGGAGGTTGCAATACATAGACTTCTTCATCAAGATTCCCGTGGAGAAAAGCATTTTTGATATCAAGTGAAGCAGCGGCCAATCATAGCGAACAGCCAAGGCCATTAAGACACGAACATATGTCATTTTGGCAACAAAGAGAAGGTCTCGAAGTAATCCTCACCATATGTCTGGGAATATCCTTTGGCCACTAGACGAGCCTTTAGGCGATCAAGAGTGCCATCCGGTTTCACCTTAATCGTGAACACCCATTTGCAGCCGACTGCCTGTTTACCAGTAGGTAGTCGACTAAGTCCCAAGTATGATTTTCTGGAGAGCTTTCATCTCCTCATTCGTAGCAGCACGCCAACCAGGATATTTGAGACCCTCCTCAGCGGTCTTGGAATCTGAATCCCATCAATAGTAGCCACTAGCGACTGAGTGTGACTGGTAAGTCCTTTGTAGCTGTCAACATACAAGGGATGATCACGACAGGCACGACGAGGACGTTCTGGAGGCGGAACTGCCGGAGCTACTGACGGAACTGTGGAGCTGCTGGTGGAACAGTGGAGGCAACTCATTGGAGCCGGAGCTGCTGGTGGAACCGAGGAGGATGATTCTGTGGGCGATGTCGGCACTGGCCGAATCGGTGTATGTGGACCATCGGCCTGGGAGACTGGCTCGGTAAGGGAGGCACCCGTACGGGGCTGTTGTGTTTGAGGAAAAATAACAAAAAATCTCTTCTGGATAGGCTAGGGGACCCGTTGATTGTGGGAGTGGTGGAAATTCGGTTTCTACAAAGGTAACATCCCGAGTGAAAAAATATTCTTCAAGACAGGAATAACACCGATACCCTTTCTGACCTTTAGATACCCAAGAAAAATACATTATCGCCTTAGGATCTAATTTAGAAAGGGTTGGTCGGGTATCCCGAACATTGCATAAGCAGCCAAAGATTCTGAGAGGAAGAGAAATGGCTCTCTTCCAGAAAAAGCCTAGAAAAGGGAGTGCTACCATTGAAAACTGACGATGGCATGCGGTTAATAAGATAACAAGCAGTAAGAACCGCATCCGACCAAAATCTCTTGGGAGTACGTGCTTGAAACATAAGAGCACGTGTTGTTTCCAGTAGATGGCGATTCTTACGTTCGGCTACACCATTTTGTTGTGGTGTGTACCACAAGAGGTTTGGTGGATGATGCCATTGCGGGCCAGATGTCTATCGAGATCACGAGATAAATACTCACGCCATTGTCACTCCGAAATTTTTTGATTGGAATACCAAATTGTGTTTTTATTTCGGCATGAAAGTTACACCAAATGTTAAACAACTCAGAACGATTTTTCATCAGATAAACAAAAGTGACTCGTGAGTAATCATCAACAAAAGTAACAAAGTACTTAAAACCATTACTGATTCAATCGGACAAGGTCCCCATACATCAGAATGCACAACTCAAAAGGAGCGGAAGCAATTTTATTTGAACTCACCGGATAAGGAACCCGGTGATGTTAGCTAAACTACATGGCTCACAATGAAAAGAAGCGGGATATCTAAAGATGGGTACATTTTCTGGAGAGCTTGGGATAATGGATGGCCTAACTGACAATGTAACTCGAAAGGATCGAGTTTCATGCGGCACAGACAACAGAAGAAGTGTGCGTCAAACAGGTACAAGCCTCCAGCCACATGCCCTTACGATAGTCTTTCCAGTTTTCAGGTCCTGAAAAACACAACCATCAGGAAAAAAGGTTACCGAGCATGTAGTTCACGAGTAATTTGACTAATAGAAATTAAACTGAACGGGTTCCAGGTGTAAGTAATACAGAATCGAGTGACAGTCCGGAAGAAAGACTGACACTTCCACGGCCTCGGACTGTCAGGGAACCGCCATTGGCAACAGTAATGCCAGAAGCACGACGTACAGGTACATACATTATCATACCTGCATCACCAGTCATGTGAGAGGACGCACCAGAGTCAATTACCACTGCTTGGGTTTGACTATGCATGCTCTGAGTATCCAGCTGTGGATCCAGACGTAGAAGCTTCACCACGACGTTGAGCCTGGAAATCAAGGAACTCTGTATATGAGTCCGAAGTCATCTGAATAGATCGGACACCATCAGGGGCATCAGTCGTGATATTAGCAACAGTGATTTAGTGCATTGCCAATAGAAATGGCCAAGCTGACCACAGTTAAAGCAAGTACGCGGTCTTCCTCCATCGACCGCCATTTCACGTCCTCCATCTCGACCAGCATTTCGGCCACCACGGCAGCCGCCACGACCACCACGGAATCCTGTACGAGCGCACCAAGAGCAGACGATCAGCAGGAGTATCATCCCGGAGTGGTCTCAACTACTTTTGCCGTCCGAAGGACACGATAGTGTGCTTCCAACAGGGATGGTACATCAGATCCAGCAATAATCTGAGAGCGAGCAGAGTCCGCATCAGGACGGAGAGAGGCAAGATAAGCCATGACATGAAGCTGCTCACGTTGAGCCCTTGCTTCATTAATATCCGACGTAAGAGGTAATACGCGGTCGATCTCATCCGTCATAGCCTTAAAGGCCCGGAAATGGTCTTTATGAGATTTGTCTCCTTGATTTGCTCGGTAGACACACAACGACCGAGTCATAGATACGAGACAAATCGCGTTTACCATCAAACGCCGCCGCCAACACCTCCCATAACTCCTTCACGGAGTCCGTATTTTGAACCATGTCTTCCACCGATGGTTCCATGGAATTCATCAACTATGTAAACAGTCTACTGTCATCTGTCTCCCATTGCTCAAAGATGGATCATTTTCTGCTGGAGGTTGTCAGTCAGATGTTTGGACAACCGCATTCCTCAAGTGTCTTCTCGACCTTCTTTTCCATGTCGAGTAGCCCTCTGGCCCTTCCAACCGTCGATCGACAAGTCGAATGGAGGAAATCATCGTGCTAGTGCCCGCTAGTGTGTTGCTGACACTAGTATTTGTGGCACTGCTATTCGCGTAGAGTCTGCCATCTGTCAGAGATTCGACTGTCATGTGTTCTTTTCACTTGATAAACATCAACTCTGTCAATGCGCTAAAAACGGAGCCAGAACCGACACATGCGCATAGGAAGCAGAGAGTGTGGATCACAAGCCAGAACGAGAGATAACCCTGTTAACCTCTGTTAGATCCTGGTGTGAAGATCAAGGAAAGAACAAAGATTCATGCACAACAAAATATGTGTGCTCTTTGTTAAATTTCGAAAGAAGCATTGAGGGGCAGAGGTTCCAGTAAACAACAATATGTTTACCCTCTGAGAATCCCAACAATGATTTTTTTTGAAACCTAATTTAGGGTTTGGAGGGATTGGGTGGCGCTGATGGAAGGAGGAGAGGGTTAGGGTTAGGGATTGAGTCATCGGGGAAGGGGGGCTGACAGGGCAGCGGGGGGCTGGGGGGGAAGCAGGGGGGCAGGGCAGCAGGGGCAACAGGGGGGAGGCAGGGGGGCAAGGGGCAGGGCAGCAGTACAGTGGGCATGGGGCAGCAGGGGAGGAGGCAGCAGTCGGGGGGCCGGGGGGGGCAACAGCAGGTCGGAAGGGGCGGGCGGGGGGGGGGGGCAGCAGCAGGGGGGGGGGGCAGCAGGTCGGTGGGGACAGCACAGCGGGGGGGGGGGGTGACGGCTAGGATTTGTGGGAGAGATTAGGGTTTTGTGGAGATAGGAAGAGTGGTAGATGACGGCTAGAATTTTGGCTCTGATACCATAAGAGTTTGGAAAATATGATAGATCATTATTAATGAGAGACTACATATATAGGAGAGGCTAGCCTCCTCTCATATTACTCTAAGCAATGTGGGACTAAAATCCATTAACCAATAACTCTAAATACACTTAACATGCTAAATAGTGCAGGCACACAGAGATCCGCACAAAGATCATTATAACATGACAGGAAAAGATGGTAGGCGTATTCACCTTGCGTCGGTGCAGGATGAGTGCGTCGATGTTGG
>JANAVB010039216.1:5878120-5948120 GCA_029216955.1 Iris pallida
TTTGAAGTTCCGCATGGTGTATATGCCTAGAAAGTGTTCAATTGAAGTATTTCCTTTGCAGGCAGGTTACTATCTGGATGCTGCTAGCGAATGTGAGATCATGAAGAATGATGGTATTGTTTTTTTTCCCCCGACTTCATTTCCGTGTTTCTTTTGTATGGAACAAAGAATATATGACCTTTCTTCATGAAGTTGGCTTTCAGTGGATAATATATAAACCTTAGTAGTAAACTGAGCTCCAGTCCTATTCCTTTCAACAATCAATAGAATTTGTGAAAAGCACTCAAAATGAATAATTGTCAGAACTAGTCTTTCTGTACTTGCATATTGTCTCAACATTTTGTTATTTGAGTGCTAACTTATTATGTGTCAATTTTGAAAGGTTTTCTCGATGCTAGTACCTTGCAAATATATGCTGTTGCGTTATGGAAACTTGGTAAAAATGACCTAGCTCTTGCCACAGCGAAAACTTTGTCTGAGAATATTTCGACAACGAAACAAAGCTGTGCTGATTCTTCTATTAGTTTGATTTGTACGTTGTTATACCGCATTTTGGGGCAGAACCCTGCAGCTTCCTTTATTCTTAAGCTATCTATGAACTCTTTGAGAACTGCAAAAATGAGTTTAATTGTCACCGCAATTAGTTCCTTGGATCCTACTAGTCGGCTTCAATTGCTTCAACACGATCTTCAAAAGGTTGCATCCTGTGAGGTGGTCACTGAGCTACATACCATAATTGCTATAAGTAAAATGGTGAGACTTGTTCGTTCTAACATAATACATCAAGGAGTTTGCGGCTTGCTTCCTAATGTAGTAATATGTGATAAGCTGAAGTTGCTTCACAATGATAATTTGCAGATCGGTCACGGGTCAAAACAAAATCTGGAAATACGCAGTGGAGTACATTACTTGAGGAGGGTACTTCATATGTATCCTGGCAGCATTTTGATAAGGTGATGCCAGCAATTTGGTTCTTGTTTAATCTGCGATCATGCTATTTCTAGTACAGTATACAAAATATATATATATATATATATATATATATATATATATATATATATATATATATATATATATATTTGAAAGAGGGTAATTGTGGCGAACGTTCCCACCGGGAATCGATCTCCTGACCACTCGGGCCGCATGCATCTCTCTTACCCACTAGGCTAGAGGTCATTTGCTATATATATATATATATATATATATATATATATATATATAGGTATCATATTACATGATTTTTTTCTTGACAATTTATGTCCTACAAATGGAAATGTTGTAACCTATGTTGCATGAACATAGATATGATACACAATACGGACACGGCATATATTTTGGTGTATCCTAGTGTATTGAGTGTCTGCATCGTGTCCAATATGTGACTGAGCGTCGTGTCCAATATGTGACAGATGCGACACTGACATGGAACTGATTATTGGAGTGTCCATGCTTCCTATATTGTAACTGGGTCATGAGTCATTTATCTGTAAGTTACCTTTGAGTGCTCTGACCCAGTATATTTGTGTCCTGTGCATCCCAAAATTGCTTCTGGCATGGTTGTTGAAGCTCGGGATCCATTGGCAACTCTACCGTTGCAATAATGAAATCACGAATGTTCCACATGTGCAAACATTTTGGTTCATCCAGCGGGAATGTCTGGGGGCACGCATCACAAAAAGTGCGATGAGGACAATTGAGAGTTTCTATGACGTTTCTTACCATGACTTTGTCAAAGAGCCACTCAGCAAGTAGGAAAAAAATGCTCTCTTAGAAGTTGACACAAGCCATTAAGATGTTCCTTTACGTGGCATGACCATGGCAGGAATATAATTTTACTTGGATCTGTCACAAGTGAATAGCACTAGTCATTCGACATATGGCAATACTGCATTACTTGGATAAGTGTCACAAGAGAATAACATAGTCATTCAACATGGTAATACTGCATTATAATGTACCTACTTGTACAATATTATGACTAAGTGATAGATGGTGATAAAATTTTGCACAAACTACGTGAATGGCACATTCACTAGCATCTATAGTACATCATAATATATACTGCTTACTCTTATATGTTATTCTTTTAATATGTGATTTACTCGGGGAGTGTGGAGCATTGTTCGAGATAAGGATATCGGTTTCATATCAGTTTGGATTTTGAGATATCAGATGTCGGATATCAGAGAAATATTGGATATCAATAAATATAATATGTTGTATATTATCTATATTAATTGTCCTATCAAATTCAAATTTCTAGGTGTACTAAAATTCTAAATGTCCTAGAAGGCTAAAACTAAGTAACTACTAACTAAAAACATCTAACATAATAACAAATATAAAATTACAAGTACAAATAAAAAAACTAGTAATATTAATAACATCATATCAATATAAAAACTTACTCATCCGACCCTACCTGACTTGAGAATACTTATTCAACTCTAATATTCGATATTTTTGTATATAGGGAGATGTCATCTGGTGTTATATCGGCAGTATATCAGATTTCGACCAATATATTGGCTGATTTTTTCGCAAAACGATATATACGATATACTATGGCTGGTATATGTTGGTTTAGGCATCAAATGGATATGTAGGTCGATATCACCGATATATACAACACTCACGGATATCTACAACACTGGTGTGGAGTGGGGGCATTTACATTCTACCCCAGGTAGCTGGTCATCTATGATTGTGCTCCTTGGTTCATCTTGGCCCGAAGAATCCCGAAACAGGTTTGACTTCCCCAAAGTGATGAAATTTACCCAAATATGCTGATATATTACCAAGAAACCAAAAACTTCCTAAAATTGGTTAAAAATTGACGACGAAATTTGACAAAAATGTCCCAAAGGTATCCTTGGTTTTACTTTCATGTTGATGCTTTGATAAAATTATTCCAAGCCTGCATATGGTAATTTGTGCATTATATCAAGCAATTACCATATTATAATTTGTTGTAATGAGGCTATAGTGCAGTTGTTGACTAAAACCAACACTAAGCTTAAATAATTTACCGAGTATGTTTGAGATATAATCTATTATTTTCCTACGTTTTACTTATATTTTAATAAATTAAGATAATTCTAACATTCTGAGCCCCGATGAACGACACACATTATATATGCGTAGAACCAAGGATACCTAAGAATATTTTTTCTTCTGATAATTAATATAATCATGTGGTCTTTTAAGATTTGTTAGCTTTGATGAAGACATCAACTGGGGACAGGAACCTTTTGGTATCTCATGTCATCCTTTATGGTACTTCATATACAATGTTTGAAGATACGAACATAAATTATTCCTATCATGAATGGATGAACTTGCTATCTTTACTAGAGAGCAATATTTTTCATGTGCAGATGCTCACCGTATTTGCTACAACTACTAAGAGCTGACATGACTTAGGCCATCTCCAATGGGGGTTTCTATCTCCCCTATTTCTATGATGGAAATTCAATTTAGAAAAAAAACTTCTCCCAGTGGTGGTTTCTATTTCAATTTCTATCCTATATGGCGGTGATGTAGGATGGAGAGTTTCTATGAGGGTGTCTACATTGTAGAAACTCTCATAGAAATTCTCCATCTCCCATACAAATTAATATTGGGCTCCACGTCATTAAATTGATCCTTTTATTTGTTGCCACGTAGGATAGAAATGGAGAACCATTGAAGAGTATTTTTGTGTGTGTGCAATTTCTATGAAGAAACTCTACCAACTAGGATAGAAATTTCTTTAAAGTACAATGACAAGTAGGATAGAAACTCAATTTTTTAGAAGTCCCCATTGGAGATGGCCTTAGTGCAATCAATACTTGGCAATAAATGGCTGGTGCTTTTTAATGAATGTCATATCCTGATGTATACAACTACCTTTCAATATCAAGAATAAATTCCACATGTTCGTGAACTAGGAATCAGGAACACTTAAGTTGGTGCCAAACCCGCGTCGTGCTGGACACGTATCACGCACGACAAGGACATACCAAAAATACCCTAGGACATGCCAAAATTAGTGCCAAGTCCATGTCTCTGTCTCCTAATTTGTCATATTGTGTCGTACTTGTAACCATGCAACATAATTAATGAAAGACTATGAAGAAGTCAAAGTGAACCAATAAGACTTTTAGGTTGACAATGACTTTTGGTAAAATTTAGTTAGCATATTTGTGTTTGCACGGTTGAAAGAGGAACCGATGGAGGGAGACCCTTCAACTTTAAGCTTATTTATATCTTTACAGGCATCAAAATTATTTTGTATTTGCTTATGTTGAGACATGTGGGCATGTGTAAACTGGAGCAAGAAGATATATCCTCAAATGTTAATTCTCTAATGTAGTATACATGCTTGCATGTGTTTACGTGTGAATGATGTATGCTACATTTTTGGCATTTTTAATATCCTGAAAGAAGTCGTGACTAGAAAATTGTGGTTTTTGGAGGCCTTATCCATTGATAATGAAGTGCAACTGGAATATGTCATCGCAGTTGGGAGAAAGACTACGCGACATATTTTGATTGTTCAACAATTGTTCTGATCTTTGATTAATGATTAATTTCCAACTAAACTTATTTTGAAACTTAATATTTTTTGGAAAGTTAATAGTAACAAGAAACTGTTAGCATAAGAAGTGTGTCACGCTTCGGTCCCGTAGGACCGATCGTCCTCGCTAAGGCGTGATGTCGCACGAGCCTAGATTGCGCTCGTGCAAGGCGGGTTCCATAACGGCCGATTACAGGCTAAGCGACGGGGTCGTCGCACAGAAGTCCCAAGCAGAAGCATTGAATGATCAAGGCAACACAAGTATTGAAAGTCTTTTATTGATACTTGAAAATAAGATTACAAAGGTGCGAAGCCAAGATTACAATCACTCAAGCTCGCTTTTCTCTCTGATTAAAAGCTGCTCAACTCTCTCTCATTTCTCAATACAAGCTTCAAGGCTGCAACTTGCGGATGCTTTGGAAGGCGATGTCTATACTTATGTCCCGTATAAGTTCAGACTTCATGCGGTCGCACGCCTCGAAACGCCAAGGAACTCTATGCCTCAGCGCGTCCAAGCGAGTTCCGCGTCAGACGGTCTTCCTCCTGTACCTGCACATGAAACTGTGTGGGTGTCAGTACTCAACTGTATTGGTGGAGTGAGCTCCTCGTCCACCCAGACAAAACCAATACGTTCATTTACTTTGTGCAATATAATCCCTTTATGATTGTCTTTCTATTCTTGCCTTAGGACCGATTTTAGGACATAAACTCTTGGCCTATTAGTGTCTCTATACCATCACCGTGCCTCGCACCGATAACTTACTTATCGATGTGCCTCTAGACCATTCTCGTGCTTGCAACATTAAGTATCGACTCGTACTTGCCCTTCCGACTCATACTTTGAGAGGCAACATGTTTCGTGCCATCGACTTAGTCCGTGCTTCAAATATCGAGGCCGTGCCTCACAATTCAACGTGACATGACCAAATCTTGCCTTACGGTCCTTCCTGACTTAACTCGAGACGACTCAATTTCGACATGTGGAACTTGTGTTGACGACTCAAACACGACGTCACATTCGTGCCGAAGCACGTGTCCTTGCTATAGCCAAATCTTAGGCTCCATAATGGTGTTGTAACCGTGCACACCTTCTTAACTCAATTCGTGCCGTGCTTGTACTTTCTTTAATTCGACCGATGCCGTGCATGCGGATTGTCGCTTAGCACACTGACTCATCTATATGAAAGGTCACTGGCAATGTCAAGCTATTTTGGACTATAGCTGGGTTAGACGGCGACCCTTTTGCGCACGGGTAGCGAGTCCTATGCAAAAGTTCCTGAATCACCCGCGCCGATTCATTGCTGGCGCGCACCGATTCATGGCTGGCGCTTGCTATAACTCGTTCCTTCCGGGCCGATTCATTGCTGGCAAATGTTAGGAACTAGATCTTGTGCACAAGTTGTACATGACCATGCAGTGGTGCCTACCTAACTCACCATATGACTCAAACCATGTTCTTCTTTAATCATGACCATGCTTTCCATACTTTCTGAGAGACTCCCAAGCCACGAGACCGGTCTCGGCGGCAAACGGTCGCGTGAACTTTTTCATTCTTTTGAAACCCAAGGAATGGCTACTGTATAGCCTTCCAACTTAACTTGAACAAAACATGTTCCATAGACCGTGACATATTTATCCTTGAACCAACTGTGGCTCGTGCCTTAAACCAACTTGTGTTCTATGCGACACTACCACCCAAGTCATACTTTATATGACGAGCCTTGAGATCGTGGGACTGACTTTGACTTTGACAACCGCAGAAAACATGGGACAATGCTTGCTATGACTTCGATATCCCAGCAAAACTCTTGCCTAACTCAATCGTGCAATAACTTAACCCGTGGGATAAGCAAAGGCTATGCCAAGCCTTGCACCGTAGAAGAGTGCATTGAGACTTGTGTGACACTTTTGCTATTCCAAGCATTGGACGATGGGACCGTGCATGCTTTATCAATCATTTATATGTGCGACGCCTATGACTTATGCTAATTTTATAGCTTTGTGGCAACTTAGACCAACTTTCCTTCTCGCAAGCCACGGGACGAAGGACCGAGTGTCATTTTGAAAGCACATCGTGCACTATTTCTAAGCCGACTGTGGGACCTTTCCATATTCTAACTCAATCAGACCCGACTTGGAATTATTCCCTTAGCTATGTTGATTCACCTCTTTTATTATCAAGCCTACTTGTGCATTTGAAAATTTTCGTTTTATTAGTGTGAAGGTCAAGCCGAGGCAAGTTCACCAAAGCTACCCACCCGAGCGAAGAGTTGCCTCGACCGAGCAGGACTTCGAGCAGCCGTTGCATGGCTAAGTCCGAACGTCGTTGGCGTTTCAATTCCTCCGATTGAGCTGAGCGGGACGGGGCATTACAAGAAGCATATTGTCTCTCATTGTATTCTATGCCATGATTGGATTAGGAATGGTATATGTTAAAAGAGCTTGCTACTACACCAGAACTCCAGAGTTGTGGTGAGTGCCGAGGGTTTAATATTTATTATTATTCCAACACGGCCCCTAGGTCGAATATTCCCACAGGTCGAAGGCCCATTGTATGGCTGAGAGATGGATTAACACAACGGTATGCTAATTTTGTATAACATCCGCTTAAAATGCACATAAGAGGGATTTGAATCTGGGTTGCTCGTTGCCGTAGTACCATGTTAAAGACCCTGCCACAACCACAAAATTCTGCTGACGGTTGAGGGTTAAATATTTATATATTTCAAACATATGAAGAACATATGAAGAATGTTGACCCCTAATTTGAATTACCGATTTTACTCCAAGTAACGTAACATGTAAATCAATCAACAATTTTCTTTTTCTTCTGGTGAATAGATCGTCAGTGTAACCGGACTAGCTCTTAGTATGATGCATTCTCTAGATATATGCTAGCTTCCTGATGCTAGTTTTGCGTGAATTTACGGAAGTTATGTAGCTAACAGCCTTTAGGATCCCTTACATTATATTGCCCCGTGAATCTTGTAACAAAATGAATATGACCCAAAATTGAGTTGTAAATGGTGAATTAGAGATTTTAGCAGACGCACACATACACATGCACACACACACCTGCGCTGATTCATGCCGTCATATTTGAGAGGAAGACTATAGAGACCCTTAAACTTATGAACAATTACTCTCCATCTAAACTAAGTTGAACTGCGTGAAATGTTTTGAAAGTTTGTAGTATCAAGGAAGTTTATATCAAGGAATTGTCAGCATAAGTGCACTGAGTCACACTGTTTTGAGTGTATTCTGCGTCATTGATTAATTTGGAGATGTTTGTGAAGCAATTTCATGATTTTCAGGTTGTAATTTGAATTATTAATTATTAATTATAAGTAATATAAATTAATCAACAATTAAGTTTATGGTATCTAGGTTGTCTGCAAACCAGAGAAGCACTCTCAATATGACCCATGCTCCATATATTTTCAATCTTTCTGATGCTATTTTACTTGCTAGTTGTCTGTAAATTTACATAAACTTTTTAGCTATCTTTATGATCTGATAAATCATATTGCAAAGTTGAACATAAGTGATAAAATTTGTATATAGGATACCATTTAATCTTCCATAGAAATGAATGGTTACCCAAAATTGAATCTAAATCTTGAAATGGTCTCCTCTTGGTTCTTTTATCATTTAAACCACTTCCTTTTTAGTTCCCATTCATTTGACAAATCATTTAATTGCTAGCCGGTTGTGTTTGATTCTGTGACAACCATATATGTACTATCTCCTTGCCTGCCCCTTTTTCTCTAGGTAACAAAATGTTGTATGTTGAAATTCAGTGCTTTCTTATTTACTGTAAACCTGTAAAGGCTTATGTCTTAGTGGATTTTTTTGATCTAAGGTTTTTTTACATTTGGAATTTCTCTGTTTATCGAACTTATGTCTTGTGCTGAATTCAACTGTTTAAATGATTATCCTGCGGTATGAAAGAGCCAAAGTGATTTCTTGCCGAACATTTGACAACCAAGCAACCAATTATTTTTTCATTAATGGATGTTTTTGTTACATTGGAGTGACTTTCCAAATATGAGTTAAATTTTTGAAGAGATTCAAGATGGAAATTCTGTCATTTATGATGGATGTTACCTACTGTCTTGGTGCCCTTATCCATAATTGTAATGCCTTGCTGAAAATGTATTTTTTGGTGTGTGTATATATATATATATATATATATATATATATATATATGGGTCGGGTTATGACCGAGTTTGGTGCCTTATCGGGGCTTCATCTGAAACGTGAGAAGAGCAAGATATACTTCAAGTCCCATTGTCCGGAGTAGGAAGTACTTCAGGATATCCTTCATATTGAAAGAGGGATACTTCGGTTAAGTGCCTTGGGTTTCTTTTATCGATCAATTATGCACGCGCGCAGGAGTGTCGGAGCATGATAGAATATGTTCAAAGACGTATTCAAGGATGCCAGGCACAATTCTTATCTTTCGGGGTGCGTATAGTGCTGATCCGATCCGTCATATTTGCTATATTTCTTTTTTGGTTACAGACTATTATGTTGCCTTCGGCATCCATACGCAAAGTTGATAAGCTATGCGCAAATTTTGTGGCGTGGAGGGATCCATACAATTGCATGGAAGGAGTTGTGTCGTCCTAAAAATGAACGGAGAATTGGTTTGCGATCTTTATCCACCCTCCGAGAAGTGGCAGGCATTCGCCTCGTTTGGAACTTCCCCAGGGGCGAACACTATGGGCTAAATGGATGAAAGGTAAGTACCTGACGGATACCAAATTCTGGAATCAACAAATGGATGATATTTTTTTTCAGTCTCATATGGCTATTTTACGGAATCGGTCAAAGACAATTGATCTCTCAAAAATTCGGTAATGGTATAAACACTCACCTTTGGTTGGATCCGTGGCTAGAACACAAAAGCCTGATTGAAAGAGTAGGTTGGCAAATGTTCGCGTTAACTTGACGCAATGAATCAGTCAGCAACCTGATAAGGGACGGATCCTAGCATCTTGAGGATCATCCCATCGGGCACTAATTCCAGGAGTCTATCAGGGAGATTACTATTGACTTGGGCAGGGGTGACGGTGTATGGTCCTGCGATAGCAATGCTGATGGAGTTAAATTTTCATAGTGCTTATGAGGAGGTACGTGCTCATTACCAACGATGGATAATGATGAATTCATTTGGGTAAGGAAGTTGGCTAATAAGATGCAGCTCAACATGTATAAAGCGCTAAGAGGACGACTTTTAACATTGGATATAATTGCTCGATTTGGTTTACAAATTCATGGTCAGGGATGTAAGTTTTGCCAACAGTTAGGGGAAAACTTCATCACCTATTCTTCCAATGCAATTTTACATGGGAGATATGGAAAGTCGAGTGCAGTACATTAGACATTCCGAGTACAGCATCAAGAGACATGTATACACAGATTGATTTTATATTTTATATCTACACATCGTAGTAAAGGAAGCCGATGGTTTAGAACGGCTCGTATCAGTCTATCTGCAGCTTGACACATTTGGAGAGAACGGAACTGACGTATATATGAAGGCTTGAATACAACCCAGTTGGGTATCCTGCACAATATAGAGTTTGATATCAATTCTATGATTTAAAAATTGTGTATGTGATTTAACAGAGTTATCGATATAATTATCCTTTTTGAAAAAAAATGCCCAAGTGGTCATGACATGAGACAAATAGTCGGAAAACCAGATCGGAGGTTCGAACCCCCGGACACTATGCCCTTAAACATTAAGGGGGTGGGGGTGAGTCGAGATATTCGAGGAACGACTAATTGAGAACTGGACCTGGAGGAGCGATCTACCCAAGTAACATGATTGTGGTACCAATGATTAATCTGAGTGGAGCGTGCAATGGAGATCAGCCCAAGCAGTGTATCGAAAAAATTTGCAGCAGATTCAATAATCAAGAATTGAAGTGCAGAGAAATAGTTCAGGACATAGCCCGGGGAGACTAATGTAATAAAAAGACCGAAGCATAAGCTGGTTGTAGACCTACTATTTCAAAATAATAATATATACACACACACAATATTTGGAACAAGTAATTATCCATGATCGCTCACACTGGGATTCGAACACCGCCCTCTCGGGTCACATGCCTCCACACTATATAGCCAATGACCTCTAGCTCAAGTGGCTAGTGTGGAGGCATATATATATATATATATATATATATAGATGGCCACACAGAGGAAGGAGGGAGCCCCCCTGCTCGCTACACCGCCCCCCCACCTCGCGGTCTGGTGGCTTGGTTGGCCGGTCGGCCTCTTCGGTCCGGCTGCGCCCCTAGGCATCTTCTTCCCCCTCGGAGGCCCTCTCCTCCCCCGGATGGCCGGGCTCCGCCTGGCCCACCCCCCAGTGGGGGTTCCCCCCTCGCCTGCTTTCTGCCGTACGACACCCCCTATCTCCTCCCCCCACCCCCTCGGCGCTGCCGTCATCCTCGGCGGCATCGGCGCCACCGGGCTCGGCCCGGTCCTCCATCGCCGGCTGCTGTTCCGCTTGGAGAGCCTCCCCCCGTCCCGACGCCCCCTCCTCCAGTCGCTCCTCTTGCTGCGCGCGCCGCCGCCGCCCCCTCCAAGGCAGCGTCCGCCTTCCTCTCTACAATGGCCCCCTGCTCCCTCGGCAGGGTCCGCCTCGCGCCTCCCAGCCAC
This sequence comes from Iris pallida, assembly GCA_029216955.1. Taxonomy (NCBI): domain Eukaryota; kingdom Viridiplantae; phylum Streptophyta; class Magnoliopsida; order Asparagales; family Iridaceae; genus Iris; species Iris pallida. The sequence goes on from JANAVB010039216.1 coordinate 5,889,351, forward strand.
CACCCCTCCCCCCGGCGGCTCCGGAGTGGCCCTCTTCCCAGCCACCGCCTTCCCGTCGTCAGTGGTCTCCCCCCCCCCCGCGAGTTGCGAGCCGGTCCTCGTGCTGCGGCCTTCGGAGAGCGCGACCTCCCCTCGGCGTCGGCCGGTCGAGCGCCGTCGCCCCCGTCGTCCTTCCCTCGCGACACTCTCCCCCCCCACCTCCGGCCTCCGGCGCTCCATCCGCCGCATGCTGGAGGGCCCTCCCCCTCGCCGGTGGTAGGCCCCTCCTACCGTCCACCCGGAGGCCGAGCCCCCGCTCCCTCCTCCCTCCCTCAACCCCCCCCGCTCACCGCAGCGCCCGGCCAGCTGCCGCCGTCGCTTCGCTGTGCCCCTCCGTCTCCCCGTCCCCGTCCCCCTTTGTCTCCCCGTCTCCCCTTCGTCCCGTCTCCGTCCGCGCCACTCCGGGCTAGCCTCCCTCGCCGGAGCCCACCGGCTCCGGGCGGCGCGCCGGGGGGGGGGGGGGGGCCCGAGGCTCCCTCGAGCTGAGCGCCCCCCCTCGGGCAGAGCAACCCCCCCTCGGGCTGTGTGCCCACACCCCCCCATCGGGCTGAGTGCCCTCGGGCAGTGCTCCTGCTCCATCGGGCAGTGTGCCCCCACCCCCATCGGGCTGAGAGTCCACGTTTTTTCAAAATTTCAAAATTTTGCCTTTTCGGAACTTCGAAATTAAGCATTTCGAACTTTTGTATTTCCTACCTAGCTTATCAGGGCCCTTTTGTGTTTTTCGACTCTGCAACTGTCTGTACTGCTCTTTTTGAGCTCCCTCTAAATTTTCAATAAAATGCCTTTTAGTATATATATATATATATATATATTTAGTATATATATATTTTTTTTGAAGCAATGGGTACTTGTGGCGAACTCGCCTCCACTGAGGCTCGAACTCCCGATCACTTGGGCCGCATGCATCTCTCTTAACCATTAGGCTAGAGGTCATTTGCATATTTTTAGTATATATATATATATATATATATGTATATATATATATATATAGCTCAAAAAAAAAATATATATATATATATAGCTCGCGCGCGCGCGCGCACACACACTCACACACACACACGCGCACACACACACACACACACACACACACACACACACATATATATATATATATATATATATATATATATATAAGCCAATGTTCTCTAGCTCAAGTGGCTAGTGTGGAGGCATATATATATATAGTCCAAGCTCCCTAGCCCAGTGGTTAGGGAGGGGGCTCACTTGGGAGAGGTCCCAAGTTCGAGCCCCCCCGTGGGCATGGGATGGCTGGGTGGTCGCGGGGCGGCCACGGTCCCAAGCTGGCGGCCTCAAAAAATGGACACCAAAAAATAAAAAATAAAATATATAATATATATATATATATATATATATATATAGCCTAGTGGTAGTGCGGGAGGGCGCCCAAGCATAGGTCTTGGGTTCGAATCCCCCCTCGAGCGGGTGTGTGGCTTATATAGCCACGATCCGGCTTGGAGAAAGGACACAAGAAAAAAAGAAAAAAAATGATATATATATATATATAATATATATATAAATATATATAAGACAATGACCTCTAGCTCAAGTGGCTAGTGTGGAGGCGCGCGCACACACACACACACACACACACACAACACACACACACACACAGATATATATATATATATATATATATGTGCCTCCACACTAGCTACTTGAGCTAGAGAACATTGGCTTTTATATATATATATATATATTATATATAAAAGCCAATGTTCTCTAGCTCAAGTAGCTAGTGTGGAGGCATATATATATATATATATATATATATATAAAAGCCAATGTTCTCTAGCTCAAGTAGTGTGTGGAGGCATATATATATATATATATATATATATATATATATATATATATATATAAGCCAATGTTCTCTAGCTCAAGTAGCCAATTGGCTAGTGTGGAGGAATATATATATAGCTAATGACCTCTAGCTCAATTGGCTAGTGTGGAGGCATGTGATCGAGAGAACGGTGTTCGAATCCCTATGTGAGCGATCATGGATAATTACCTGTTTCAAACATATAATATATATAATATATATATATATATATATATATATATATATTTGACACGGTGTAATTAAAAGCGTAGTCTAGGCTCCCAAAAGTCGAAGGCGATGTTTCACCGTCTAATCAAAGGCAGATGCGGTATCTTCTGTAGGAGAGAAAGGTGCCAAAGACGAGACTAGGTGAATGTGTAATTAGGTGAGCCTAGGCGCATGCGTAGTGTTTATGGTATTTTATATTGATTCTTTGGACTTTGTTCGGTTATTTTAAGTTTTGTGGGCTTGTTTGGTTTTATTAGTTTTTAAAGTTGCATGCTTAAGTTTTAAGGACCAAATAGAATCTTTTTAAGCTTTAACACTATAAGTTACTAACTAATAGACAAATAGAAAAGAGAGGAGAGTATTAATGAACAAAATCTATCAATCAATGAGGACGAAGAATTTATTTTCGATGACGAAGAATTCATTTTCGATGATGATATTGATGATAATGTTCTGGATGATATCTTAAATTTAGATGATGAATGATGGATGATTGAGTAGGAAGAAGTATTCGTTAAGTTTCGTTAAGTCGTTTAGGAATGTTGAATATTGACTCGTTGATTAAGTTACTTGTTGTTTTTTATTGGTAATTTGATTTTTTTTACTTTTCTTATTTAGTTTATTGTCCAAAAACTCAAGTTTGATTGAGTTTTTAGGGATATAGGCTAGATGTTTATAACCTACCATGAGCTATAAAAGTGATAAATTGTATTCTGAAAAAGGAATTGAGAACTTGTCCAGATGGTGCTTTTCTTCTCTGGGAGAGGCTAGGCACACCTAAGCGTTCCCAAGAGACGGGTGAGACAGCTCGCCTAGGAGTGCCTAAAGCTTTTTAAAACACTGTTTCTGTTTCCATGACAGTCAATATTTTGCTGGTCATGTTCGTCATCATCATCCAAGCCTTCTCCCATCAGCACTGCATTGGTTATTGAGCATAAGAAAGCTCCGTAAAAGCATCGATTTTTTGAAAGGTTCTCGACTTGGCATCGACCCTCTATGTTGGTCAAATTCCGAGCCAAGTTAGTTGTGAGCATCAGGATTGTTGCCATAAAACCTAGACGGCAAGCTATCGGGTAGGTAGAACTGCCTATTGTATGCAGTTTAAGCTCATGGGACCAAGGAGCACCTTTGAAGTTACCCTATAGGTAGGTGTAAGATGCAATTTGCTATGGGGAATTCCATTCATCTCTATGACACACTAAGCCAAAGAGTGAAGTATCTTGCTGGTCATATACCATAACTATTATTCCACATCTATATGTGACCTAGGTGAAATATTTGTTTGCCTGTCTACCTTGCAAAACTTGGCTTTCTGACCATGCCAAAGATGTCTGTATGTCTAACTGATCGTATTTGAAATAGTTTTATTCCTTGGTAATGTTTACTGCACCTTCAGTTACTTTCAAGACCTATCAGGTCTTTGTTTGCCAATTTCTTTTCATCTTTTCTAAATTCTTGTCTCACTTGGTTCTCTGGCTACCTTACTTCTTTCACTGGTCACAGGAACCATCTTAGCTCCCTTTTATTATCATGTGGAGATTGGACAGCTTCTCACAAAGCAACTAGATGTACTGTCATCCCAACTGGTTATCCTAGTAAGATGGGCTTAAAATCACCATTTGAGATTCATGGCTCTGCAGGGGTAGCTTGCTATGCAAGCTGTACCACAAGTCCACAGTATTCATTCCCAACTTGCGAAGGTCATCTTGCAAATGTATCCCCAGGGATACATCATTTGCGGAGGTATTTCTTCTTTCCCATTTTGTTGATTTGATATGTAAATTAAGTAATGGGTCATATATTTTACCGTCCGCTTACAGGTGGTTGCATCAGGAACCATGGAGCCATGAAGCACGCTACCTCCTTGTCCTAAATCTTATGCAAAAAGCCCGTGAACAGAAGTTTCCTCAAAGTCTGTGTGTTACTTTGAAGCGTTTACTCCTTGCCGCTCTATCCAAAGAATTATATGGTGGCAATGAGTTCTATAAATATTCAAAATTTTTACTGCTACTTGCGGCTTCAGAGATCAGTTTGCAATGTGGAGACTTTCTTGGTTGCATCAATCATACTAACTATGCATTAGAACTTCTCCCTCCTAACAGTGATCCTTTCTTTGCGCACTTGCAACTATGCCGTGTCTATGCAGCTAAAGAGGATTTGGAAAACCTAAGGAGTGAGTATATGAATTGCTTGCATGTGAAGACAGTTAATCAGATTGGTTGGATAAGCCTCAAATATCTTGAATCTAGATACAAGTTGCAGAAAGATACCAATGTGATTGATGTAAACTTGCTGGCGTGCTCAGCTGGAAAAGGATATTCTTGGAAGTGGGAAGCTGTCTTTGATTTAGTACGTAGTCAGGGTTATATCTGGGATCAAGACTTTCTTAGTGCAGAACAAGTTCTAGCACATGCATGCTCACTTGGACCTTCAGATAGTTTGTCTCTTACTTTGCCACGGTATCCTCCTACTGCTGTCCTTTTGGATCTTTTTTGCTTTCACTCTAACCTACCCATGTTTTCTTCCATTAATTTATGTTAGTTGAACTTCGTAACAAATCAATCTGCATGTTTTATTGTTCTACATTGTTTGTTTCTGCTTTGGAACTCTGAAGTATTCACTTCTCCCAGTTCCTGCTATACTTTGCAGCATTACGGCATTGATGTTCAAATCAGTTTGCACGTTCATATTTGCTAACAAACACTTACATTGTTTATATGAGCATAAGTGGGGTTAGTACTTATGATGGATTGAAATTAGCTAATCATTGTACAAAAGCAAGGGAATGGTTTCTGTTGGTGTTCATATAGGTCTCTCTTAGTATAGCTTGTGATCTTGGTTCTTCAATAATGTTTTTGATCATGTGAGTCCTGATCTCCTTAGGTTATCATTATTACTGTTGTCTTCGTTGGTCGTATGTGTTTGTCTGTTTCTATTTTTGGGGGGTGGGCAGGGTGTTGGGGGGGGGGGGGGGGGGATACTTTGTTAGGGCTGTCATTCTGACTGGTTATGCTGACCCAACCTGATCTTTTGACCAAACCTGGTCAGATTCAGCCCTGAAGCAAGATGATATGCTGTTTTAGTTATATTTATATGCAATTTACAGGAATATTAGCGATGGTGAACAGGTTGCTGTCTCTTTGTAAGGACATCACCCTGCACCCCTAGTTTCCTCCAGTCCTCCACCTACCCAACCATAGTTACCTTAATTCACCTCATATGTAGCATTCAACAATCTGGGAACACACGCTAGGGAACACAGAATGCTGGCGAGTTGGTACGTGGAAGTTCTCGTTCTGACAAGCGAACAAAGCATATACTTGGTTCCCAGCGAAATTTTAGAGTGAAGATGTGGTTCTTTTAGTTTATTTTTGTTAATAAGAGATTTTAGAGTCTAAAACTTGCTACTTATTTTTCGAAGACATTATTGTTAGGATTGTTTGGAACTTATGCTCTTTTTTACTTTTGATTTTTTATAATGCTATATTATAGTATTTTGATTAATTTTGGATCTAAAATATATGTTATATGTTGTATTACATATTTGTTCCTTATTGTTCCACGTTCCGGTTAAACGTATTGCGTTCCAAAGAACCCTACTCCCAACATACCGTGTACAGAGACTTCCCGTGTACCAGTTTCCTCCTTTTCGTTCTGCTTTCCGGAGTGTTCCACGTAACCATGTACCCAACCTAGAATACTGAACCTGACCAGTCTTGATGAATAGGCAGGTAGGTTCCATGTCCACAACCGAGACCAATGAGATTTCTGGGTCCAGTTCTTGGTTTGTGTGACTAGACACAACCTAGTAATAGTTCTACACTTATGCATGGGAAAGCAGAGGTGTTCAATTTTCTGTGATTTGTGATTTTACACTATTAGTGCCTTATTTCAATGTGCCTATTATGCAATTTGATACATTGGCAGGTGCAGTATGTATGGAGCTTGCTAGGCAGTGTGCAGGTTCCGAATTTTTATCACGTGCAGTAGTCAGCCTCACCAAGGCTCAGGAAACTTCACATTTTCCTTTGCCTATAGTTTCAGTATTATTGGCTCAAGCAGAGGCAAGCTTAGGTGCTAGGTCCAAGTGGGAGAGGAACCTTCGTATTGAGTGGTTCTCTTGGCCAGCAGGTATTCATTGACTTCTCAGCATCCAATTCTTGTAAAACCAGTATCTTTCTGCTTGAATTTCTTTTTACCCAGTTGTTTCTTTCTTGCAGAAATGAGGCCTGCTGAGTTGTATTTCCAAATGCATTTGCTTGCTAAGCAGTCTGGTGCAGTCTCTAACCAGAAACAGGCCAGCATAGAATCATCAGAGAGCCCGGAGAGATGGATTCTTCGGGCAATACATTTGAACCCATCTTGTTTAAGGTATTGGAAGGTACTGCAGAAGCTTATCGGGGCATGAGGGTTACATCTGTTACAACCATCTTGTAGGTGGTTTTGCCAAAGAATTTGACTCTTCCTAGTGCTGTTCTCATCCTGTGGCTGCTCGTGTATTCACAATTTTCAAGATGTATGTTGGACTAACCTGAAGTTTAATGGAGCACCTTATTCAAGGTAATTAAAAAGGCCTAGACAAGTCATATATGACTTCTTGCTCTGTGGTAATACCGTAATAGCACCTCTTGTGTTCTACTATGTATTACTGTTTGTAGGCAATTTTCTTTTTTCCTTTGGGATAAAACGATGGGAATAAATTCCCTGTGTTTCACTAAAGAAAATTAATGAAACTAGTCCAAATCTCAAAAGGAGATTACTCTGAATGTGTAGGCAAATTGTAACTGTACACTAGTCTTTTTGTTTCATTTGTGTTGCTTTTCTATCTTTTGTTTTCTTTATTTTTCCTCTTTTGTTGTGTCCATTGTACCAGAATTAGCTTCATATTTGTTTAATAGCCAAGTTTAATGAACCTTTGCAGTCTGCCTATGACTTCTTATTCGCTTCGGGCTATATAGACCCAATGGGGGGGAACAACCGAGGAATTTATCACAATATTCTTGGTATCTATTTTTCCCCTTTAGAGTGACACTAGCAAGGTCCTTTTATAAACTAGTGCCACACCTGCTGAAGTTAACAATTTATACCATATGTAGACTCTGGCATCCATTGGCTGGATGGACCCGAATCCCTTTGATTTTACGTAAAGTTAATGTATAATGATATTTTATATTGACACAGTTCGAACCCGACCTTCTGTTTTGACCATTATCCGTTTCTGATACAAATAATTAGGAATTAAGAATAGGAATTATAGAATTTTAGTCTATTTCTGTATAGATTGTAGTGAAATACCTGCAAGTGACCTACTCCCCATCCAAGTTTGGTAAAAAGGGTAGTAGGGTCAATCTTTCTATAAAAACCTGGACCCGACTGTAGCTTATACGATCAAGCTCCAGTTGGAAACTTGGACACCCTGACACGAACCGATACAATAGCACCCTAGTTTTGACCATAGTCATCCTATATTTCTGCAGATGAGAAGCAGCTCTTCCTCAGAAAATAGTGTCTGATTAACTGTATAGTGATTATAATAGAAGTATTAATTGATGCAAAGGGTTGGGGTGACACAACGACAGGGGCCCTTGTTTGAAATTGTAGTTTGAATAGCTTTTGTTGGGTTGTGTTCCAGTCTCGGCTGCTCTGCTGTAAAATATGTAGGTAATCACGTCAGCGGTGAACCCAATTCAAAATAAGTTTGGGTGTCGAGCCACCATCTATGACCGCACCTTACCACGCCTCACCGAGGAGCAGAGATTGTCCGAAGGAGTGTACAATATTGACACCAGATTAGTGCTAGCTGAGGTTGCTTAAAAAAACTGGTAAATTTTTCTTGCCAGCAGTGATGATTACTGATTTATTCATATTCCTTGGATTTAAATTCTGCTGCTTAGGACAAATGTAACAATAATAATAGTGCATACTATTGAATATTTTTCTAGGAGGAATCAATGAGAATGCTATGTTTGGTTCTCATGACCAGTATGTGTCCATAGATTAATAGGTCTGTGAGTTGGCTGATATGTTTGGGAGATCTCTCTACGCACGCAGTGCAGATGAATAAAGTAGTAGGCAGGCAGAGGTAAGATTGTCCTAATCTAGTTGACAAGGCAGTGCCAAATTCGTGCATAGAAAGCAATGCTATATATCTCTCTTAATTTTTATATATTGACTATTCCTAGAATCTAGACAGCGAGACTGTCATGCTAGCATATGCCACACAGATACTGCATTAGATTAATTCATGACTTCATATCAGTAATCGAAGTGCAGCTTTTCCTCATTTCTATATTACTTTAGAGATGCTGTACTTAGTTAGGGCCGTCACCGTTTAGGTTCGGGTTTGATCCCGAAAACCTATAAGCCTTATGAATTCTAACTTGAGGTTTGGTTAGAAATTAATTTAAGAGGTAGAGACGTTTAAACTGTCAAGTTTTTTTTATTTCCACATCAGTTCGGATGGTTTTACTCATGGAATGCATACACTATTAAACATTGTTGAGTGTGTTGTTTACATAAATTTTATAGAGCATGTGTGATAAACTTGATATTTGCTCAATGTGAAATGGGTTTCAGTTTTTCTTATCAGTTATACTATTTATAGGCCGAGTTGTGCTCTCTCTCTCTCTCTCTCTCTATTTTTTTTTTTTTTGAAATCCCTCTCTCTCTCTCTATATATATATATATATATATATATATATAAAACGAAACAAGAGAGAGAAGGTATACTAGTTATTGCATCTGTTTTTGTTGTTTTGTTGAGTGTGAGTTTTGAAGATGGAACAAGAGAAAGAGGTGATGAGGGCGAGGAGCTTCAGAGACGAGGACTACGAGACTAGAAGGGTGTTCCTGAGGAGCTATCCACTACAGTGGGAGGAGAAGTCAGCAGTCAACGACGCAGAGTCGACCGAGGCTGTGGAGGTTAGCAACTTGTCCTTGAAGAGTATGGTCGTAGCTGCCTTCCAGTGGGGGGAAGGGAAGGTTCTGCTGCTGAAGCACAGGATTGCCTTGTTGACCGTCTCCTGCCAACCTTTCCGATTGAGATCCTCCTCCAATAAGTTGTTGCTCACAATCTGATGATGATGACCAGGGCTTCTGATACTCGGAAAACAGCTGTGATGATCAATCAATATATATAATACCATTTGTGATATATTACTGCATGATCATGGGTCTATATATTTTGTGCATCTTACTGTCTCCTCCTCATTTGTAATATGTTTGTTACCTATTCTCATCTTTTGCTCCTTTTACAGTCATACAAACCTTACTACTGTTTAGAGCTTTTTTTTTTATCGTTCCTTAATCTGGAAAACAAAACAGAACATAACACAAGGGGAGAAGAATCTGTTCAAAGACTAGTAGGTTTTTTAAGTGTGGTTTTAAGCCACCTTTTGTACAGCTTGTGGGTTTCCCTTTTGTTTTTAAGTGTTTGGTGACACCATGAAAATATTGGCGGTGTCCGTGTTGGGTCTTTTTAGACACATTAGACATAATAGACATTTCAAAGTAACGCACCAAAGTAGATGATGTGTTGGTATCGGCATGTCTTTACCATGTCGTTGTGTAGGGTCCGTGTCCATTGTCATTGACTATTTTATTTGAAAAGCCTTACCATTGTATGCCAAAAACTTGTAAGGGAAGGCCGTGGCTGCTCTATATACAAGTCTGTCTATTTTAGGCACCATGGATGCTACTTGAATGTCGAAACCTGAGCTGACTGAAGTACAGAGATTTTGATTCTCGAACTCGCAGGTTATGACCCACCACGCTTCGGTTATGTCAGCTATAATTTGTTACACTAATTCATATATAGCCTTTTCGATCAGACCTATACACAGCGTCAAGACGACCAAATCTACTCATCTAACAAGACTAATAAACGGACTTTCCCGTTTAACATGATTAATAAAACAGGTTAGGTGCAGATATAATGAAAATGTATAAGAGAAAGGACACTGCAAAGTATTACACATGTTGTCGACAAGAAGAATAATATCCCAAACACCATGAGAAGGAAAGGGAAAAAAAAATCATGATATAAGATGATCAGCTTATTATTGTAACAAACGCAGATAGTTGAAACTAAACAGAGGCGGCATTAAGTTACAATATCAGTTTACAAAATAAATGGCTATAATTCTACCAAACAAAAGTAATTTCATAGGCATAAAATTACACTGCCATATTATTCATAAAGTTACAAGGCTATGAAAGATGAAGTGGAACTATGCAAGTCCAGCTTAAAAAGTGGAATCATGCTGCACGCGGTGTCTCCATCCTGCGTACCCCTTTTTCCTCTCTTTTTCCCCCCCTCAGATTATTGGTAGCATCTGCAATTATTTGGCACTGGTGATTCATTCCCAAATACCATTGCCTAAAATCCAACCGATCACGATGGCCATCTGTAACGTCAATCTACCTTGTATTTTCGAATAAATCTCTTGCTAAATGACGTGATGGTTTTAATGAGTATACCCAAAGCAACAACTGTAGCTGGAAGAAACGAAAAATTGTCAATAGAAAATAAAATCAATATCTCGAGAGCGTAATTATTCGTGAAATCTAAAGCATGTAGAAGAGCAGCAGCAACCAACTGTGCTGCTGTTTCAAATGAATTGTGTACTCCTAGGAGGAGGTTGGTTAAGCTGCTCGAACGTTCATTGCTGTGATCATTCTCAAGATATGTATATTTACTTCCTCCAGATGTGTGCAAGAAAAAGGCAAGTCAGATTTCTAGAGGGGAGACTTCTTACCCTCCTAAAAGAAGCTTTGCTACTTTTATTTAGTTACCGTCGTTCCAGTTTATCTGACAACTCTGCTACTTTTTTACAAGTCGGAAATGATAGTTCTGCTCATATGAAACAGATAAAATCAAAATGTGCTACTTTTTCAACAGTGTAAAATGACTCTAAGATGGCACTAACATAGTTACAAATTACTCAATTCTTCTCTCCTTTGAAAATGCTAAATGAGAATTTGATCCTCTCTCAGTCCGTTCTCTGGAGTTTTTGTATTTCTTGTAGGATCCTCATCCCCTAAGTCACAAAAATCATACAGCGTCTCCAAACCAAAATTTGCACCTATAGGCTATAACAAAATGTTTTTGGTACCGTACAGCTACTGGGTTTCACCAACTAAATTCCAACATGGAAATCATTCACTAACAACATACAACACCCATCGTTGTGATAACATAGACGCAACAACCATCACCTGCAATGTTGTGACAACTAGAGCAAAAAAAAAAATGTTTGAAGACAAAAGCTCATCATCAATCAAACACCCTCCATAATTTTTTTTCCCTTTTTTTAATTTTTTTTATTTCCCCCGTGCAGACTCAGATTTTGCCACGTTCATCAGGTCTCTGATATTGTGAGATCATGGGTGGGACGGCCGCACGTCCTCACGACATTTCATCATTGTCATTGCACCTCTGTCAATACTGGCACCCTCTCGGTCATGCACGAGATAAAGGATGTCTAGGAGTCGATCGCACCCGCTTGGCCGTCTCGCACAAGGCGAGTAACTTCTCTGATCCTGTGCCCGAGTCGAGACACGTTCACGGACCGGTCGCATCCGCACGAACGCTCGCCTCGAGGCGAGGTAATGTGCACGAGTCTAGTGGACTTATTCCCGTGGCTCAGAATATTGCCGCTTTCATCAGGCCTCTGATGCGTGCGAGCGTGGGTCCCCGGGCCGCACGCTCTGCACAAGGCTAACCTACTTGAGTCAAGCTGATTGGACAAATATTAATTGCAAGGTGGTGCTAGTGCGGGACAAGGGAATGCCTCTTGTTTTTTTTTCCGGCTGTTTGAAAGGAATAAAAATAAATTTTTGTTAAAACTTAAGCTTGTTCGAACGAGTTCATCAGCAAATAAAGTAACAAACCCTAAAAAGTATACAGGGATGAATCTAACTGTCAATTTGAGGGTCACATATATGACTGAAACTCCAGTATTCATACTGTTTGATACAATTTAGGACAGATAAAAGTCCCTGGTGCATCTCAGATGGATGTAGTTGAGAAAGTACGAAGATAACTGCCTAAATTTAGATCTTGCATCAACCAGGGCTCTTTTTCGCTTATATCTTCCTCGTGAAGATAATTTGTAGAGTTGGAATTGTATGGAAAATAATTCAAGATAAAAATGAAACTCTGGTGGGGTCTTCTTTATGAAATCTCTAGAGTGAACTCCTAATGATGATGGTTTTTATGTTCTAAATCTCTTCTTGATATTATCGTTATGATTCTCCTGAATATCCATGCAGATCAAGGTTTTATTTGACTTATTGTAAGTAGATCTAGTTTTATTTGGAGCTTTGTTCATATTTGGGGCTTTGCACACATACCATGAGAGCACACAATTACACATGTTTTCCTTGCTCATTCTTCTTCAATTTTAATGGTTTTTGATGTATTGGAAAAAGAATGGACACACTGAGATGTCGTGGTTGTAAACCAACGGTGAATAGGCTATTGTCAGCCCGCTCTGCCATGTCAGAAATCCGACCAAATTTCTGGCTGGAAAACCGAATGCCCTGCAATCCAGGTGCATTTGTGTTTCCGTTTTCTTGTCGCCTTCGCTTGGGGCTTGGCACATATGTCCAGTATAGTATATTACACCCCTATAGCATGCCTCATTGCGAGTACAATGGGGTTTTGATATATTTACTTGTATATACATATTCATATCGATTTTATGATACGATCACAAGCATTTACTTTTCTTGTCATCTCTTTATATATATATTGCATGGTGTAATGTCCCGCTCCGCACGGTGCATTATGCTGAGTCGTTGACTCTAAAAGTTACGTTGATCCGAGGAATGCATCGAGTCGGATCGATGCAAGTGTTAAGTTGGCTCGAAAGAAAGCAATGAGTCAGTTCGAAGATCTATAAATCGAAGCGATACAAAGCATAAGTCCGATTTGAACAAATATTGATTTTAGTTGGTTTCATGTGTAAGCTAAGCTTTTACGCTGAATTATAAGAGCTCGATCTTGTGCCTTATTTGCAAAAGTGTCTGCAAAAATCAAAGCATCGCCTCGCAAAGGACCAAGGCATGGACACGGTAGGCCGAATCAGTTAGATAGTTCAACGGAGCATGAAGTGCTCGAATGGCTAAGTCAGAAGAGTTGGCCGTACAACAAAATTACGAAATCGAGCCGTATCGGCTCGGTGAAACAACAAGGCGTATCGGCTTAAGGTGGGAGGACTTTGACCATTCTTTCCTACTCTGTCATGCCTAATTAAAATGTACCAATGTATGCTAAGTTAACCTATCAAGTCCACGGGCGTGGCTCGATTGAGAGATATCGTAGTGCGTGTCAGACACTAAGATAGAACAATTGAATTGAAACGTACATCAAATGTACGGGTTGCCATAGAACATCGAAATACCGCAACGACGAGTGCCTCAGTGCACAAGCCATAAGAATATGGGATAACTGTATCGACAAGAACACGAAGTCACATAATATTGAATACTCTATTGAGACGTGCCTCAAGTACACGAGTCGGAGGGAATGAACATAAGTCTAGCACATTGAAAGATGGTATCGAGGCGTGCATCAAATGCACGAATCACATATCAATGAACGTTAAGTCATAGAACAACGAAAAATATACTTGTGCGAAGTAAGCAGTTGTGGCACAAATGCCACGAACTGGCAAATGTATAGTATGTTGTCTTGAAATGTTTGGGACCTTCTGGTCGTTTACTTGGATATTGAATCGAGGCGATAAAACATCGAAAGAAAGAATGAAATCGTATAAAGAATGTGAGAACATTGAAAGAAAGAATATAAATACAAGATGATGCGAGAAATGTGAAATGATGCGAAGTCTGAGTTTCAGACTTAGACTATGTTTGGTTGTATGAGTAGATGCGTATTGCATGATCAAATGGACTTTGAATATAGCCCGTGCACTGGTTTGTTTCCTCGAACAAGATCACCGGGGCGTCGGGACTGTTCGGCCTAGGAGGAATGATTATCGTGCTAAGGGAGCGCGAGGTATTGCGGGACCTTCAGTAAGGATCGTAACCTAGACTGAATGGGTTGCGTCGCAATGCCATTGAGAAAGATAGTCCATTCTGGCATTATGAATGCCAGTGATCTTCATATAGATTGGGACCGATGGGCTATGTAGAGTTGAAAAATAATGATATATTATTATTAATGAGAGACTACATATATATAGGAGAGGCTAGCCTCCTCTCCTATTACTCTAAGCAATGTGGGACTAAAGCACATTAACCAATAACTCTAATATAACACTTAACACCCTCCCTCAAGCTGGAGTATAGATGTCAATCATGCCCAGCTTGTTACATAGAAATTGAACCCGAGGATCCAAAAGAGGCTTTGTGAAGATGTCAGTTATCTGGTCGCCGGTCCTCACATGTTTAAACTTTATCACTCCCTTTGTATATTTATCACGAACAAAATGGATGTCAATTTCAATATGCTTTGTCCGTTCATGAAATACTGGGTTCGTGGCAATGTGAATAGCAGATTGGTTATCACACCATAGATCTGCCGCTTGAGATCCTGCGTCTTCTTCCAGTTCTTGTAAGAGATGCTTCATATATAATATCTCTGACGTGCCATGAGCAATAGCTCGATATTTTGCTTCTGAGCTTGAGCGTGCTATCACACTCTGTTTTTTGCTCTTCCATGACACTAGATTTCCGCCAATAAATACTGAGTAGCCAGATGTAGATCGTCTATCTGTCAGACTTGCTCCCCAGTCAGCATCAGTAAAACACTCAATGCGAGTGTGTCCATTATTCTCCATTCGAATTCCTTTTCCTGGGTTCTTGACTAGATAACACAGAATTCTGAGAACTGCCTGCTAGTATGAAACTATTGGAGAAGCCATAAATCTAGTTGCAACACTCACTGCAAAAAAAATGTCCGGACGAGTCATGACTGCCAAGTAGTTGAGTTTTTCAACTACTCGACGATACTGATTTGGATTGGTCATTAGGACCCCTTCGTCTGGAAGTAACTTTGCCCCTGGATCCATAGGTGAGGTTGCTCCATTGGCTTGCATCATGCCTGCATCATTTAGTATGTCCAGCACATACTTTCTTTGGGACATTACAATGTCCCGTTTATCCCGTGTGACCTCAATGTCCAAGAAATAGTTCAAGGATCCCATATCCTTGGTTTGAAATTGTTCTTCCAGAAACTTCTTGAGGCATGCAATACCCTGGCTGTCGTCTCCCGTGATTACAATATCATCAACGTAGACACCAAGGAGTATTCTTCCAGCAGATGTGTGTCGATTGAAGATTGAATGGTCATTCTTTGATTGACACATGCCAAACTGAGTAACAACATGTGTAAATCGACCAAACCATGCACGAGGTGATTGTTTTAGGCCATAGAGGGCCTTTCGTAAATGACACACTTTACCCTCCCTTGCAACGAACCCGGGAGGTTGCAATACATAGACTTCTTCATCAAGATTCCCGTGGAGAAAAGCATTTTTGATATCAAGTTGAAACAGCGGCCAGTCATAGCGAACAACCAAGGCCATTAAGACACGAACATATGTCATTTTGGCAACAAAAGAGAAGGTCTCGAAGTAATCCTCACCATATGTCTGGAAATATCCTTTGGCCACTAGACGAGCCTTTAGGCGATCAAGAGTGCCATCCGGTTTCACCTTAATTGTGAACACCCATTTGCAGCCGATTGCCTGTTTACCAGTAGGTACGTCGACTAAGTCCCAAGTATGATTTTTCTGGAGAGCTTTCATCTCCTCATTCGTAGCAGCACGCCAACCAGGATATTTGATACCCTCCTCAGCGGTCTTGGGAATCTGAATCCCATCAATAGTAGCCACTAGCGACTGAGTGTGACTGGTAAGTCCTTTGTAGCTGTCAACATACAAGGGATGATCACGACAGGCACGACGAGGACGTTCTGGAGGTGGAACTGCCGGAGCTACTGACGGAACTTGTGGAGCTGCTGGTGGAACATGTGGAGTCAACTCATTGGAGCCGGAGCTGCTGGTGGAACCGAAGGAGGATGATTCTGTGGGTGATGTCGGCACTGGCCGAATCGGTGTATGTGGACCATCGGCCCGGAAGACTGGCTCGGTAAGGGACGGCACCCGTACGGGAGGCTGTTGTGTTTGAGGAAAAAATAACAAAAAATTCTCTTCTGGATAGGCTAGGGGAGACGGACCCGTTGATTGTGGGAGTGGTGGAAATTCGGTTTCTACAAAGGTAACATCCCGAGTAAAAAAATATGTCTTCAAGACAGGAGAATAACATCGATACCCTTTCTGACCTTTATGATACCCAAGAAAAATACATTATATCGCCTTAGGATCTAATTTAGAAAGGGTTGGTCGGGTATCCCGAACATTGCATAAGCAGCCAAAGATTCTGAGAGGAAGAGAAAATGGCTCTCTTCCAGAAAAAAGCCTAGAAAAGGGAGTGCTACCATTGAAAACTGATGATGGCATGCGGTTAATAAGATAACAAGCAGTAAGAACCGCATTCGACCAAAATCTCTTGGGAGTACGTACTTGAAACATAAGAGCACGTGTTGTTTCCAGTAGATAACAATTCTTACGTTCGGCTACACTATTTTGTTGTGGTGTGTACGCACAAGAGGTTTGGTGGATGATGCCATTGCGGGCCAGATGTCTATCGAGATTACGAGATAAATACTCACGGCCATTGTCACTCCGAAATTTTTTGATTGGAATACCAAATTGTGTTTTTATTTCGGCATGAAAGTTACACCAAATGTTAAACAACTCAGAACGATTTTTCATCAGATAAACAAAAGTGACTCGTGAGTAATCATCAACAAAAGTAACAAAGTACTTAAAACACATTACTGATTCAATCGGACAAGGTCCCCATACATCAGAATGCATCAACTCAAAAGGAACGGAAGCAATTTTATTTGAACTCACCGGATAAGGAACCCGATGACGTTTAGCTAAACTACATGGCTCACAATGAAAAGAAGCGGAGATATCTAATGATGGGTACATTTTTTGGAGAGCTTGGGATAATGGATGGCCTAACTGACAATGTAACTCGAAAGGATCGAGTTTCATGCAGGCACAGACAACAGAAGAAGTTGCGTCAAACAGGTACAAGCCTCCAACCACATGGCCCTTATCGATAGTCTTTCCAGTTTTCAGGTTCTGAAAAACACAACCATCAGGAAAAAAGGTTACCGAGCTATGTAGTTCACGAGTAATTTGACTAATAGAAATTAAACTGAACGGATTCCTAGGTGTAAGTACTACAGAATCGAGTGACAGTCCGAAAGAAAGACCGACACTTCCACGGCCTCGGACTGTCAGGGAACCGCCATTGGCAACAGTAATGCCAGAAGCACGACGTACAGGTACATAATCATGTATCATACCTGCATCACCAGTCATGTGAGAGGACGCATCAGAGTCAATTATCCACTGCTTGGATTTGACTATGCATGCTGCTGAGTATCCAGCTGTGGATCCAGACGTAGAAGCTTCACCACGACGTTGAGCCTGGAAATCAAGGAACTCTGTATACGAGTCCGAAGTCATCTGAATAGATCGGACATCATCAGGGGCATCAGTCGTGATATTAGCAACAAGTGATTTAGTGCATTGCCAATAGAAATGGCCAAGCTGACCACAGTTAAATCAAGTACGCGGTCTTCCTCCATTACGACCGCCATTTCTACGTCCTCCATCTCGACCAGCATTTCGGCCACCACGGCAGCCGCCACGACCACCACGGAATCCTGTACGAGCGACACCAAGAGCAGAACGATCAGCAGGAGTATCATCCGGAGTGGTCTCAACTACTTTTGCCGTCCGAAGGACACGATAGTGTGCTTCCAACAGGGATGGTACATCAGATCCAACAATAATCTGAGAGCGAGCAGAGTCCGCATCAGGACGGAGAGAGGCAAGATAAGCCATGACATGAAGCTGCTCACGTTGAGCCCTTGCTTCATTAATATTTGACGTAAGAGGTAATACGCGGTCGATCTCATCCGTCATAGCCTTAAAGGCCCGGAAATGGTCTTTATGAGATTTGTCTCCTTGATTTGCTCGGTAGACATCAACGACCGAGTCATACATACGAGACAAATCGCGTTTACCATCAAACGTCGCTGCCAACACCTCCCATAACTCCTTCACGGAGTCCGTATTTTGAACCATGTCTTCCACCGATGGTTCCATGGAGTTCATCAACTATGTAAACAGTCTACTGTCATCTGTCTTCCATTGCTCAAAGATGTGATCATTTTCTGCTGGAGGGTTGTCAGTCAGATGTTTGGACAACCGCATTCCTCAAAGTGTCTTCTCGACCTTCTTTTTCAATGTCGAGTAGCCCTCTGGCCCTTCCAACCGTCGATCGACAAGTTGAATGGAGGAAATCATCGTGCTAGTGCCCGCTAGTGTGTTGCTGACACTAGTATTTGTGGCACTGCTATTCGCCGTAGAGTCTGCCATCTGTCAGAGATTCGACTGTCAATGTGTTCTTTTCACTTGATAAACACATCAACTCTGTCAATGCGCTAAAAACGGAGCCAGAACCGACACATGCGCATAGGAAGCAGAGAGTGTGGATCACAAGCAAGAACAGAGAGATAACCCTTGTTAACCTCTGTTAGATCCTGGTGTGAAGATCAAGGAAAGAAACAAAGATTCATGCACAACAATAATATGTGTGCTCTTTGTTAAATTTTCGAAAGAAACATTGAGGGACAGAGGTTCCAGTAAACAACAATATGTTTACCCTCTGAGAATCCCAACAATGATTTTTTTTTAAAACCTAATTTAGGGTTTGGAGGGATTGGGTGGCGGCTGATGGAAGGAGGAGAGGGTTAGGGTTAGGGATTTGAGTCATCGGGGAAGGGGGGCTGACAGGGCAGCGGGGGGCTGGGGGGGAAGCAGGGGGGGCAGGAGCAGCAGGGGCAACAGGGGGGGAGGCAGGGGGGCAAGGGGCAGGGGCAGCAGTAGCAGTGGGCAGGGGTAGGGGCAGCAGGGGAGGAGGCAGCAGGTCGGGGGGCCGGGGGGGGGGGCAACAGCAGGTCGGGAGGGGCGGGGCGGGGGGGGGGGGGGGGATAGCAGCAGGGTGGGGGGGGGCAGCAGGTCGGGTGGGGACAGCAGCAGCGGGGGGGGGGGGGGGGGGGGTGACGGCTAGGGTTTGTGGGGAGAGATTAGGGTTTTGTGGAGATAGGAAGAGTGGTGGGTGACGGCTAGAATTTTGGCTCTGATACCATATAGAGTTGGAAAATAATGATAGATCATTATTAATGAGAGACTACATATATATAGGAGAGGCTAGCCTCCTCTCATATTACTCTAAGCAATGTGGGACTAAAATCCATTAACCAATAACTCTAATATAACACTTAACATGCTAAATAGTGCAGGCACACAGAGATCCAGCACAAAGATCATTATAACATGACAGGAAAAGATGGTAGGCGTATTCACCTTGCGTCGGTGCAAGGATGAGTGCGTCGATGTTGGTAAGAAGTCGTCACGAAACAACACGATATATATATATATATATATATATATATATATATATATATATATATATATATATATATATATATTGTCTGCTTGGTTATGCGAATAAATGATAACATGCATGCCATGACATACATGCTTTACTGCTTACAATATGCCATGAAATCGATCCATGCTTACAGGATGCAGGGAATGGATTGCTCGCGGCGGAGCTTCGCTTGAACGCGCTGAGGCATGAAATGCCATAGCATTTTGAGACGTGCAACTGTATTGACGCTCGAACTTGCAACAGGATGATGCGGCCGAGATATAGAAGACATAATGTATGAAATGATAAAATTCTTTGTGGACAAGAGAGAAGTTGAGTGTTGTAAGCCAATCTGGCAGATTCATTTGGGCTATTGCAAGCCTTTGTAATTCTGCTGCTTACTAAATAAAGAAAATTGTTTCGTATACTCTGTATATAACTCCAATGTAAGTGTTTTCTTCTGCTGCTAATATTAAATCGAGATAACCATTTTGAAAACCTATCATCTTGTCTTATACGAGTGCAACTTCAGACTCGTACGACATCACGCCCCAGTGAGGACGATCGTTTCGGTAAAATCGATGCAAGGACGAGCAATTTTCCGGTCGGGACGTGACACGTGGGAATGTTGTATTGTCTCTCATATATTGCAATAGATATCTGGAATGTTGTACGAGCTGAAGGGGATGTGCAGTGTTGTTAAATGTGTCGTCCATACGCGCCTAGGCGAGAGGCGATATTTCACCAGCTAATCGGAAGGCCTCTAACCAACGCCTAGGCGAGAAAGGTGCCATAGGCGATATAAGCGAATGGGCAAATATGTGAGCCTAGGCGATCGTCTAGGTGCGTTGGGTGTTTACGCAAATTTTTTGGACTTTGTTTGGATTTTTTAAATATAATTTTTATGAGGTTGTTTGATTTATTAGTTTTTAAAGTTGCAGGCTTAAGTTTTAAAATCCCAAATAGAGACTTTTTTTTTAGTTTTAACACTATAAGTTACTAACTAAATAGACATAAATCAAAAGAGAAAAAGAGGAGAATATCGTCCGACGGAGAAGAGAGAACGACTGTACTCCTCCTTGGGACAATTTTTTTGACGGATTTCACCATCATTGGCCAAGTTAAGGTGAATATCATCTCCTTTTTTTTTTCTATTCTTCTTTTACGATTCTATTCTTCTTTGCACTCACTTACAAAAAGTAAAAAAAAAAAATTTCTTCCAATGTTCTTTACTTCTATTTTTTTTTCTTTTTCTATAAAACTCTCACAAAAGGAAACATATTTTACACAAACAACCCCATGTAACACCCATTCTGATGGACTTGTTTATATACGCCATTTTTTCTTGGCCAAGTGCTTGTGTTTTTTTGTGGAGTGTGATAATATGTTCTTGTCGCCCTAGTTTTACACTATGTTATTGCTTTAGAGTAAAATGGACTGCCTGTGATTTACTCATTCCTATATGATTCCTTTACAATATTTCTCACAAAACTTTTAATAATCTTTATAATTTTTAAATAATTTTGTAAAAGCAAGAATAGTGAAGATGTGATGATATTGACTCCATAACCATATTTCCATACTTTTTATACAATGAATCAATCAAAACATGCACTACGCCAACTAACCTCCCTAAAATGAAAAAAAATCAACTTATATATATATATATATATATATATATATATATATATATATATATATATATATATTTTGGAACCAGGTAAATTGTTTCTGGAATCGCTCCCACTTCCAGAAACAATTTACCTGGTTCCAAAATATATATATATATATATATATATATATATATATATATATATGGAATAAGGGTAAATTTTATTCCACGCAAATCGCAGTAAAGGTATTACAATACACTATTCTCACATCTCTCCCTCCCCAGTTAAGGGGCCATTACAGATACATCGAATTCTATATTATGAAGAATTCCTACAGGCGGAGTAGCCAGCCCCTCAAAGATACGCCTGTTACGCTCTCTCCAGACATGTCAAACTAATGCCGCAAGACGAACTCTAGCAATCTTGGCCCAACCAGAGTCCATGCCGCGACGATCTCTGATCCAGCTGAGGATCTCCCGTATATCTCTAGCACTGCCAACTCCGCCCATCGATCGCATGTACTGCTCAGACCATATGTGCCAAGTCATCAGACACTCAAAGAATAAGTGGCCCAAAGATTCGGCCTCACCTGAACAGAGTACGCACTTCGGATCTGGAATCTGCAACCCAAACCTGAGAAGTCTGTCCCTCGTCATCAACCGGCCTAGAAGGAGTCTGTATGAGCAAAGCTGCATCTTGCGAGCAATCCTCTTTAACCAGATAAAGTCATACTTCGCAATCTTGTCATGTGGAGTCCGAACCAGATTGTAGCAACTCTTAAAACTGAATATCCCTGACCCTCCATCCGAACCAGGGATAACCCATCTCCAGGAGTCAGCAGGCTGGCTAGTATCAATAGTGATCTGACGAATCGTCTCTCCAAACTGAGCAGTGAATGGATACTCCTCAGGCCTCCAGATCCCATCCCTGATGATCCGACTACATTTCACCCCCCTGCTCGCCTCTCTGTCCATCTGTGCACCCAAGATCTCCAGAAGGGAACCATTACCCATCCACGGGTCGAGCCAGAGATCAGTGTTCGCCCCATCTTTCATAATCCTGCAAATAGCGGACTGTAGAACCGGTCTGCACCTAAGGATAACCTTAAATGAGACCGAAAAATTGTTATCAATCCTGCATGTCCAGAAGTTCGTCCGTCTCAAATATCTGCTAGCCAACCACTCTGTCCAAAGCGAGCCTCCCTTGATGAACTGCCACGCCATCCTCACCCCAGATGCCTCCCTAACCGCCCGAAGAGGTCGCAACCCCACTCCTCCTTCCTCCCGGGTCCGGCAGAGTTGATCCCAAGCGATCGCTATATATATATATATATATATATATATATATATATATATATAAGTATTTGTGTTATGCTGTGGGTGCGATATATGATGAAATTGCAAATCTTTGCTGCATATATTATTCTTGACACAACTTCTTTATACAGTGACACCAAATTTTAAATCTAAAAAAGTTTTGTTGTAAAATATGTTATCAAAACATTGTGTTTTTAAATTGCTATATTTAACTTAAGAAATCATCAAATCATCTTTTACTTTTCATATAAGCTCATTAAACTATCTTATTAGAAGTCCCTCAAATCATATAAATCCAAGTTATGTAGCTGATGATGATCGATTAGCGGATTTCAGAGAGACAGAGATGTCTATGATCTGATCCATTGTTACACACACTGAAGCCTAGTAGAGTTTTATTTATTAATCTGCAATACACCTTTTTAACTGTGTTTTTTTGCCAACTTAACAAAGTACTATGTTTATTCCTTTGGAAGTGCCATTGAGAAATCTCTTTATAAAAATATTGTGTTGTAAATCTTACTATTAACTGTTATGTATATGTTACTATATTTTGGGTTATTACATATTATATTAACTATTGTTTTGAATTTTCAATGCATTAGAGTCAAATTCATCGAAAAGAGATCCGATATGGGAACATGTGACTACCGATTGCTAAGGACAAAAATGCACATATGTGTAACTATTTTAAGAAAATAACAAAGGGAGGCGCATGTCGGGGAAACATGTTGCAGGAAATCACAAAAATGTCTCCGCATGCTAGTTCCACTAAATGTGAAAGAGGAGATTCCTGCTTATATGTTGGGTAAGAAAAATGAGGAAAGAAACTACAAAATTATAAGAGGATTTTGATAATTTTGATGTGGATTATGGATATGATGATGTTGTTGAAGTTGATGAAGTCGGAGGTTCAAGTCGTGGTAAGAGTGTTGGTATTAGTGAGAGTAATGCACAATGAAGTTTGAAAAGACCACATGTCAAAGTTCCAATTGATGTGCCTTTTGCTACGAATCCTGAACAAGTTGGTGGGAACCCAAAAAATGAAATAAACCACACTTAATGATAAAGCAAAGATGGAGTTGAAAGGAAGAGAATGACAAATGATTGATAGATTTTGGTACAATGCGGGGTTGTCACAACCAATTCTTAAAGCAATGGTTGAAGCCATCAGACAACATGGCCCGAATATGGATGTTCCTAGCTACCATGATATACGAGTTCCTCTACTTAAAAAAGAGGTGGACTGTACTCAAAAGTTGATGGAAGCCCATAAAGCTCAATGGACTAAGACGGGATGCACCATTGTGCGTGATGAATGGACGGATAGGTGTGGAAGACACCTAATTAATTTTTGGTCAATAGTACAAATGGGTAAATGTTCATCTATGATGTCTCTTCATTGTACAAGATGCCAAAAATCCTTGAATTGTTGGAATCATTTGTGGAAAAGGTTGAAGCGGCCAATATGGTGCAAGTTGTAACGGATAGTCTCCCAGTAAACATATTTCTATTTAAAGTTTATAAATAGATGTTTACTTCTTTATGTCTTATGTCTTTTACTTATGTTATGTCTTTTATTTCTCTCGTTTTCTTTTGTTAGGGAAATAACGGCATCGTATCCGCACTTGCATTGGACACCATGTGCAGTTCATTGCCTTGATTTGATGTTAGAGGACTTAGGAAAGCTTTCATTAATTGCACGAACGATCAAGAAGGCAGTTGCGGTGAGCGGTTATATTTATAACCATACATGTCTATTGAGTTTTATGAGAGGCTTTACAGGAAAGAGAAACTTGCATAGACACGTAAAGACTCACTTTGCCACTTCATCACCTTTTTGAGCAAACACAATCGAAAGGAAGGATTGTGAAAATTGTTTGTGTTGAGTATACGAGTCCATGGATCAAAGAAGGGCAAGCGAGTAGAGAATATTGTGTCGAGTACACAATTTTGGAGGGGCGTCTTGTATTACCTAATAGTGTCGGGTCCTCTTGTCAAAGTTATCAGATTAGTTGATGGTGACTTGGTCTTCATCAAGTATAATCGTGTACTTAAACGTAGATTTGACATAAGAGTATAACCGTGCACTTAAACGTAGATTTGACATAAGAGAAAGCCTTGATCCCATCTTGTTGAATGAGATTGACCATGCCAATGAGTGGTTAACATGGAATATGAAGAAATGTGTGGAGGATGGAGAATTTGTTCGTAATGGCCATGACTTGACATGGGCAGACGTCGATGAAGCTCGTGAAGTAGAGTCCAATCCTAATTTGAGACCTCATAGAATAGAGCCTACCTCAATTTGAGAGATTGTGGAGTAGAGCCTGGCCCTAATTAGAGAGCTCAAGGTACATCAAAGACTTCAAAGGAAAAGACAACAATATGGTCCTCTTCAAAATCAGAACCACCCTCTTTAAAACCGTTATTTTCATCAAGACCAACACCACGTCCATTGAGACTTTTGGATGAGGTAGAAAACACAGAGGAATATGAGACTAACGAGGAAAATGAAATGAGACTAAAAAGAGGAAAATGATGTACACAATCTATTAATCAATGAGGACGAAGTTTTTATTTTCGTTGATAATATTGATGATAATGTTCATGATGATATCTTAGACTTAGATGATGGAGATGAATGATGGATGACTGAGTAGGAAGAAAGATTTGTTAGGTTACCTAAGAATGTGGAACATTGACTCGTTTATTATCTTATGTTTGTTTTTTCATTTGAACCATTTGTCTCCTATCATAATGACTTATGTGTGATGTTATAGTTTTCAAACTTAATGTTGTGTTTCATATATTATTTTGTGATCTTGTTAAGTTACTTCGTTACTTTCTATTAGTAATTTAGTATAATTTTTTACTCTTTTCTTTAGTTTATTGTCTAAAAACTCGAGTTTTATAAGTTTTGAGGGGTATACGACATATTTGGATAACCTAACATGAGCTACAAAAGTGACAAAATATGTTATGAAAAGGAAATTTAATAAGCCGTCAAAGTGACACTTTTCTTCTCCGGACGAGGCTAGGCAACTTCCCTAGTAGGAGTGTCCAGAGCTTTTTAAAACACTGGGGATGGGTAGTAGGACTTGTGAATGCATGGTTTTTGATCTGGAACGCAATGCAGCCACTGTCTTGGATCCAAAATCCGACCGGAATTCCATTCAGAACCTGGGCAGTTAGTCCAGTGTGAGGATCAGACAGGTTCTGTGTTAAATGCTGGTTTCGTATAGCTTCTTGCTTAGTTCCTTAGTATACCTGGATGTGATTGGATACAAATGCTGGTTTCTTATAACTTTGCTTAGTTCCTTAGTATACCTGGATGTGGGGGCACACAGCACGAGGGGTACCCTGATGTCTGAGTAGGGCTTCTGTCCGTAGTATCTTCTCTTTATCACCTTTTGTTAGTCTATCGCTTTATCGAGGCATGTTAGCCTTTAGTTTAGGGAGCATGTTCCCTATTTTATCTTCTGAATCCACACTTGTATATATGCTTGCTTAATGTTTCTTACTTCTGGTGATGTATTAGATACTCTTCTTGGCAGTACAATTTGGCTGTGCCAGCACTCGTGGTCACTTTATGGATATTAACCCTAGAGGCCCTTTTTATACTTTACATATTGTAACCATTCTTAGCATTGCTAGGTTACTTTGCGTATTTCTTTCATGAATATTTGGACACTTTGCTAGAATGTTCTCCTTAGATCATTGATAATTAATTGTTCAAGAATTGCTTTGCTAAAAAATTCATTTTATTGCGTATAGAAACCTGCATATCTCATCAATGTAGTTTTTTCATGCGACAGATAGGATAAGAAATGAGTGTATCTATGGAAAGTTAGATGTGGTGCCAATAGAATACAAGGTAAGAAAAAATCGACTTGGGTAGCTTGGACATGTGAACATAGATGAATAGATGCTCAAATATTGTTTTAGTTAATAGAGCCACTAGAACTAAAGATAGACATGACGAACATGGCCTGAAGTGTTAATGAAGGATATGGATCTTGTTAGCATTAAAAATGACATAACCCTTAATAGAGACAAATGAAAGAAGAGGATTCAAACATTCGACCTCAGAAATTTGGGATAAAGACTTTGTTGTTGTTGTTGTAGACTTAATATGGAAAACCCAATATAAAAAGGTAGACTCTTGACTTAGTCTATAAATAATATACCAAATCTTTGACCAAATATAAAAGATAAAGTTAGTAATCCTAAAAAGACCTAAAACATAACAATTAACATATTCTTCTACATTGGTCAAGGAAAAATGCGGAGAAATAACTTGTAGTAACATGCTGGAAAAGGTTTAGATGAGGGCACTTATATATGGTTTCAGCCGAAGGTTCTAAATGGTGATAGGCAGGTGCACGACAGAAAGGGTCCGCCTGACGCCTGAAACATTTTGGTCCTTTTCACCATTTTATCCCTTTTTTTGTGTGCCTAATATGTGCATATTTTAAGAATATTTTATGCATAACTTGAACAAAGATTTATGAAGTTTTGGTCTTGTAAAAGTGAACCATAATACTTGCAAAAAGTCTAGTCTGTCGGTGCTGCTAATATATCATTGCGGTTTGGTTTGTTGTTATTCAAATCTCGTCGGTAGTTGTGAATTAATAATATCATATACCTGATTTTATTGCAAGATGGTTTAAATCGTAAATGAAGTTTCTGGAACTGACGTTGCTTTCTACAGCTTGTCGAGTTCCTTAGGAACTAGAGGAGCCTTCGACGAGAAAACTGCGACGTGTGGTCTGCGTAGCTCTTCGAGAGATGTTGCGGTCCAGAATCACGAGGAGATTGCTCTTCGTGGTGTGAATAGCTCCCGAGGGACCGTCGCGATCCTTGGTATCAAGAGAAGTAATCCATATGAAATACAATGTTCCCTCGGGACTCTTATAATCCCGGGTAGGGCCGACATAATAGCTCTCCAGAAGATTGAAATCGTCCACACTGATGGTCAAACTCCAATCAATGACCAGCTTCGTAGGCTTTGTTCTGACCAACTATGCGGGCGCATTGAATGGACACTGGTTCATAATACTATCATGAAGGCTGATTCACGCGGCTCGGCTTGTAACAAGTCTCGAGCCGCTCATCGATATGGCGCGGTTGTTCCACCCTCCAATCGTGAGGAGGTAGATTATTATGCTCCCATCGGAAAGAGGTGGCGTCGAATCATGATCGTACGTCAACGCCAAAAGGTCTGTGATGGATTGCTTGGGTGCACCCAATTCCAGACTACACTCCTCCCATAGACTTGCAAGATCACTTGAATGAAAAGCGCAAAGCTCCAATGACATCTCGTGCTAAGCCTAGTTCTTGTCATCAAGTCACGATACATTGTTGACACGGTGCCAAGCCGCCAAGTAGTTCCCACGAGGCAGTCGGTCTTCAGGCGATTGTCCAAGTTTACGCCTGCAGAAGCTAACGAGCGCCGACCTCTTCAAAAGGTGTCGTACATTGAAGATGGACCTCTCATGGCTTCCGTCAATAGTTCTTGTCATCAAGCCATGAGAGGAAGCCATGAGAGGTCCCCTCTCATGGCTTCCGTCAATATGACCAACTCCTAGTGGATCGTACATTGAAGAGTATGATCCTACGAGACCTTCAACTTCGAGTATGATCCAGACACCAATCAGAGCTCGATTCAATCAGAAGGTCCCTATTAAAGAGCAATGTCAAAGACGACGTTGTCATCTCAGGCCAGCCTGCCGCTACCGTCTAAGGAGGGACCCCCGGCCGAGTCCTTGTCTAATTTCGACGAGGCTAATTCTGTAGTGCCCCGTCCCGCAAAGTCAATCGGAGGAATCGAAACGCCGACGGCGTTCGGCCTTAGCCTTGCAACGGCTTGCTCGGAGACATCGCTCAGGTGGGGTAGTTTCGGTGAACTCTCCTCATCTTTGCCTTCACATAATAAATCGTGTTTTCAACTTGCACAAGTTAGGCATGATAATAAAAGCTACGCATCCACATAGCTAAGGGAATAATCCCGACGGGTCAAAATGAGTTAGAACATGGAAAACGTCCCACGGTCGGCTTAGAGTTGGTGCACGGCGTGCTTTGAAAATGACACTCGGTCCTTCGTCCCGTGGCTTGGGAGAAGGAAAGTTGGTCTTCGGTGCAAAAATTGAGAGTTAGCCTAAGTCATAGGCGTCGCCCGCACAAATGCTTGCTAAAGCATGTACGGTCCGGTCCCGCAAGGCTTGGCATAGCCTTTGCTCGTCCCTTGGGTTAAGTTGTAGACTTGTGTGAGTTAGGCAAAGTTATGCCGGTCGACCTAAGTTATTCTACGTGCTGTCCCGCTCATTCTGCGGTTGTCAAGTTAAACAGTCCTACGATTCCAAGGCCCGTCATATGAAGTATGACTTGGACGATAACGTTGCATAGAATACGAGTCGGTTTAGAGGCACGAGCCACGGTTGGTTCAGTGGAAAGTTATCCACGGTCGGTTGACACTCAAGGAAACATGTTATGTTCAAGTTAAGTTGGAAGGCTATGCAGTAGCCGTTCCCTGAGTTCAAAGAACGTTAAGTCTAAGCGATGGTTAGTCGCCGAGGCAACCCTGGTTAGGGGCTCTGCAAAGGAAGTATGAAAAAAGGGAAAGAGTTAAAACAACCAAGTAAATGAATTGATCACATAACAAGCCCAAACTGTATCCTAAAACACTCCATGTAACCCTTATGAACTTGGACACTTGTCGACAAGGGGTGGTTTCTTCGAGCGGAATTTCGGGGCCACGGGACCGTCTCGGCCTAGGAAGAAACAAGTTGTAGCCGAGCTGGGTAATAGGCAACGCTGGTTAGGCGATCGGTATGTCGGGGACTTGCATCGGGGATCGCAACCTGCGGTGCAAGGATCCCGAGTACCAGGCTACGTCCAAGGCGGCTGGTTAGGCCAATCCCATAACAAACACTTAATAATAATTGTTGTTTTCAACTAATATGGTAAGTTTTGTGTCGGCACGGACGGCAATCCGTGTGCGTGCCTTTGGATTGGGTTGAATATGTATGAGTTAAAAAGACACAATGTCGGAGCCTAAGATTTAGCTACAGCAAAGGCGACGTGCTTCGGCACGAGATGTGGCGTCGACTTTTAAGTTGCGAGTTAAGTCAAAAAGGGCCGTAGGGCATGTTGTGTGGAGTTACGTTGAGTTATGAGGCACGGTCGCGTTGTCACAACACAAGTGTATGCGAGACTAAGCGAGGAGGTACTGCCTCGGTGATATTGAAGCACGAATCGAGTATGGCACGACCAAGTCGTTACGTCCCAGAGTTTGGCACGGAAGATAAGTATAAGTCGGTGCATTGACAATGCAAGCACGAGAAAGGTCTAGAGATAAGGAAATGGAGTCTTTCGTGTAGCTGCGTCTCCGATTATGGCCGTAAGGCAAACACGACTTGATAGGTTAACGTTGTTGGCACGAGAAGTGGTCTAGCGACAAAGTATGAGTTAACGTTGACATTGCAAGCACGGGATGGTTCTGATACACAAGTTGCGCTAAGGCGCCGGTCCTAAACTTATCCTAAGGCAAGAATAGAAAGACAATCGAAAGAGGGTTTATGTTACACAAAGTAAATGAAACGTGTAGGTTTTGTATGGGTGGGCGAGAAGCTCACTCCACCAGTACAGTGGTACTGACACCCACACAGTGTTTCATGTGCAGGCACAGGTAGAAGCTCGTGGCGCGGAGCTCGCTTGGATGCGTCGAGGCACGGAGTTCCTTGGCGAGTCGAAGCGTGCGGTCGCGAGATCTGAAGACTTATACAGGACGTAATGTATGGACATCGCCTTCCGAAGCTTCCGCTGGAATCAAGTATTGTATCGAGAGATGAGAGAGAGCAGAGTGACTTGTAAAATGAAGAGAAAAGTGAGACTTGAGAGACTTGTAATTGGCCTTGCGCCCACAATGTAATCCTTGAATTCAATATCAATAAAAGAGCTTTCTTTGAAATACTTGTGTTCATGTGTTCTTTAAATTCCGCTGCAATATATTCAATGTCTCTGCACGGGACTTCTGTGCGACGACCCCGTCGCAGCCGCTGTAATCGGCCGTTATGGAACCCGCCTTGCACGAGCGCAATCTAGGCTCGTGCGGCATCACGCCTTAGCGAGGACGATCGCTCCTACGGGAGCGGGGCGTGACATAATGGTATCAGAGCACGGCTTTACGTCCTTGGACCGTCGATTGAATTCTTTAACTTTGATGTTTCCGCAAAACTCTGTTGCTTCCGCAAGTTGTTATCATTGGTGCGCTCTCTCTCAAATGTTCCTCGGCATGTCCATACAATAAGTCTAAATATTTTTTCGAAAGCTCGTACAAGCGTTCAATCTAACGCATCGGTAGGCTGTTGCCAAATACGTCGATAGGGCCTTTGTGTCGAACGTTGCAAACTTGACGCGATAGAAAATATGTGCTACTGTTAACAAGTCGCGTGCATGCCTAATTAGTCCAATATCGACCCTAGCAATTGAGCATGCAAACTCGGAATATAGTCCGCACAGGATGGCTATGCACATGGCCTTTTGGCTAAGTTGTGTTTCGCGTCGCGCACCTCGACCTTTGGTGCAAACGAATTGCGAGCGATAACAAGTATCGCTCGGCCGGGAACGGAGATATACTTAGAGTGTCTATCGATAGGAACGCTATCGGACTAACGCTTAGGCGTACACGGAGATTGATTTGGATTTCGAAGAATTAGTACGAACGACTTAGTGCGTCGGTACGACGCGAGCGACTACGCTAGCGATTCGTCAAACGAATCTGAAGGATGTCTTAGCGAATGATGCGAATGCGATTGAGGACTAAATAGGATGGCTTGAACCCGAGTGGTGTATGTGATAGGTTCGGAGAAGAATAAGAATGAGTGTCGACGACTAGTCGAGTGGCTCGAATCCGAGTGGTGTATGGTTCGTCTTGGAAATTGTTCGAGTGAATATTGAGGATTACGAGTATGTCGGCGAGGCGATGCAATCGCGCAAAGCCTTAGAACGCGTCACGCTTAGTTGGTCGTGACTTCGAATGTCCCGAACGAGCATCTCGTTCGGACAACTTGTGAATGAGCAACGCGAGTTAGAAAACGATTCGGAACGATGAATGAAAATGAATGGTCTTGATCGAGGAAACTTAGAGGATCGTACGTGCGATATCGGATTGATGCAAATGAAAGGTGACTTGAGTTTTGAATAACGATCTTGAAACGAGCTTGAGGAAAAGTGACTAAACTTGATCTTGAGTATTGAGTAGATTGTGGAATATCCAACTCGGACAACAGCATCAACGCACGATTCGAAATTGGTTGCAAAGGAAGATCGTCAGGTTACGCATATCGTCGATGGTATTGAGGCGTATCAAAGATCGATATGCGATAACTCGGGGGTACTCTGACTCGGCGAATAACGATCGTGCAGATGTCTTGGTTCCGATGGATGCTATATTCAGGATATTAAAATGTGTCGAGGAAAGGATAGACTTGGCTCGAGAATTTTCTAAGTTGAACGAACGACGATCGATCTATCAAACTTGGCTTGAATGAAAACTAGAATATTTGGATTTGCCTTGTAGATAACCACAACGTTGACGTTCTTGTCTTATGCGAGCGCTACTCCAGCCTCGCACATGCGTCACGCTGATTAGGGCGATCACTCTGCGTGAGCGCTGGTATGGTGATTCATACAGCGGGAGTGGTCGAACTTGCACGGTGCGACAAATTGTGCTTCGACTTGTGGTTTGACGTGAGGATAGACTCGAGATTGAATTGGTGTGCTTGTCGATTGAACTTGAGGATTGAGTAGGTCCAATCCGCGTATCGAGAATGAATGAGTCTAAACTCAAACAAGAGTTACGCCCCGATGAGAATGATTATTCTGCGGTGCGTTGCATGGTGATTCATGAACCATCGTAGATAATCGGACTCGTATGAGATTTGGGGTGCAACGTATTGTCGAGCGAGACGACATCATGATCGAATACATGAATTGGTTATAATTGGTGAATTGAAGGGATTTGAATATACGCAACGCGTGAGCGAATTAGGTGATCGTGCTCGATGTTTAGAAAGCTGAGTGACGCGAGTTTGGGTAGAAGACCCCGTGTGATCGACTTTGGTTTGACCCTAGGATTGGGGTCAGTGTTGGCATTATTATTTGGGAACTATGATTCCAATCCTGACATTGACTTAGCCTCGAAAAGAAATGGCCTAGCGGTTAGGCGAGACGCCCTATTTCATGAGTTATAAATCGAAGGATTGATCTGGAGGATTGGCATGGATGGATAGCGTGAATCACGAATATAGGAGACCCTGCTCACGAGATTCGGCTGACATGCATATATTTCAGGGACGCCTGGGTATGTGCACGATGCGACTCGAGTGAGAATGACAAATTTTCTATCATGCGGCTTGGCTGAATGCATGTATTTTGGGGACGCTTGGAATGCGTGCACGATCCAGCCAAGTGATGCGACGAGTTCAAGCAAGGCTTGAAAGATGGGAGTGTGTCGAGATATTGAAATCGTGTTAAAGGAAAGTTTGGTAATAGTGCGAGCGTGGCTCGGAATCGAAGGAACGTATAGGCGAGATGTGTACGATTAAGTCTTGGCCATAGGAATGGTAGGATAGCTTGCCTTCAGGAAAGTCTCGAGGACGAGACTTGTTCTGAGTGGTGTATGATGTAGTGCCCCGTCCCGCAAAGTCAATCGGAGGAATCGAAACGCCGACGGCGTTCGGCCTTAGCCTTGCAACGGCTTGCTCGGAGACATCGCTCAGGTGGGGTAGTTTCGGTGAACTCTCCTCATCTTTGCCTTCACATAATAAATCGTGTTTTCAACTTGCACAAGTTAGGCATGATAATAAAAGCTACGCATCCACATAGCTAAGGAAATAATCCCGACGGGTCAAAATGAGTTAGAACATGGAAAACGTCCCACGGTCGGCTTAGAGTTGGTGCACGGCGTGCTTTGAAAATGACACTCGGTCCTTCGTCCCGTGGCTTGGGAGAAGGAAAGTTGGTCTTCGGTGCAAAAATTGAGAGTTAGCCTAAGTCATAGGCGTCGCCCGCACAAATGCTTGCTAAAGCATGTACGGTCCGGTCCCGCAAGGCTTGGCATAGCCTTTGCTCGTCCCTTGGGTTAAGTTGTAGACTTGTGTGAGTTAGGCAAAGTTATGCCGGTCGACCTAAGTTATTCTACGTGCTGTCCCGCTCATTCTACGGTTGTCAAGTTAAACAGTCCCACGATTCCAAGGCCCGTCATATGAAGTATGACTTGGGCGATAACGTTGCATAGAACACGAGTCGGTTTAGAGGCACGAGCCACGGTTGGTTCAGTGGAAAGTTATCCACGGTCGGTCGACACTCAAGGAAACATGTTATGTTCAAGTTAAGTTGGAAGGCTATGCAGTAGCCGTTCCCTGAGTTCAAAGAACGTTAAGTCTAAGCGATGGTTAGTCGCCGAGGCAACCCTGGTTAGGGGCTCTGCAAAGGAAGTATGAAAAAAGGGAAAGAGTTAAAACAACCAAGTAAATGAATTGATCACATAACAAGCCCAAATTGTATCCTAAAACACTCCATGTAACCCTTATGAACTTGGACACTTGTCGACAAGGGGTGGTTTCTTCGAGCGGAATTCCGGGGCCACGGGACCGTCTCGGCCTAGGAAGAAACAAGTTGTAGCCGAGCTGGGTAATAGGCAACGCTGGTTAGGCGATCGGTATGTCGGGGACTTGCATCGGGGATCGCAACCTGCGGTGCAAGGATCCCGAGTACCAGGCTACGTCCAAGGCGGCTGGTTAGGCCAATCCCATAACAAACACTTAATAATAATTGTTGTTTTCAACTAATATGGTAAGTTTTGTGTCGGCACGGGCGGCAATCCGTGTGCGTGCCTTTGGATTGGGTTGAATATGTATGAGTTAAAAAGACACAATGTCGGAGCCTAAGATTTAGCTACAGCAAAGGCGACGTGCTTCGGCACGAGATGTGGCGTCGACTTTTAAGTTGCGAGTTAAGTCAAAAAGGGCCGTAGGGCATGTTGTGTGGAGTTACGTTGAGTTATGAGGCACGGTCGCGTTGTCACAACACAAGTGTATGCGAGACTAAGCGAGGAGGTACTGCCTCGGTGATATTGAAGCACGAATCGAGTATGGCACGACCAAGTCGTTACGTCCCAGAGTTTGGCACGGAAGATAAGTATAAGTCGGTGCATTGACAATGCAAGCACGAGAAAGGTCTAGAGATAAGGAAATGGAGTCTTTCGTGTAGCTGCGTCTCCGATTATGGCCGTAAGGCAAACACGACTTGATAGGTTAACGTTGTTGGCACGAGAAGTGGTCTAGCGACAAAGTATGAGTTAACGTTGACATTGCAAGCACGGGATGGTTCTGATACACAAGTTGCGCTAAGGCGCCGGTCCTAAACTGATCTTAAGGCAAGAATAGAAAGACAATCGAAAGAGGGTTTATGTTACACAAAGTAAATGAAACGTGTAGGTTTTGTATGGGTGGGCGAGAAGCTCACTCCACCAGTACAGTGGTACTGACACCCACACAGTGTTTCATGTGCAGGCACAGGTAGAAGCTCGTGGCGCGGAGCTCGCTTGGATGCGTCGAGGCACGGAGTTCCTTGGCGAGTCGAAGCGTGCGGTCGCGAGATCTGAAGACTTATACAGGACGTAATGTATGGACATCGCCTTCCGAAGCTTCCGCTGGAATCAAGTATTGTATCGAGAGATGAGAGAGAGCAGAGTGACTTGTAAAATGAAGAGAAAAGTGAGACTTGAGAGACTTGTAATTGGCCTTGCGCCCACAATGTAATCCTTGAATTCAATATCAATAAAAGAGCTTTCTTTGAAATACTTGTGTTCATGTGTTCTTTAAATTCCGCTGCAATATATTCAATGTCTCTGCACGGGACTTCTGT
The DNA here is from genome assembly GCA_029216955.1 of Iris pallida. Classification (NCBI taxonomy): domain Eukaryota; kingdom Viridiplantae; phylum Streptophyta; class Magnoliopsida; order Asparagales; family Iridaceae; genus Iris; species Iris pallida. Next base: position 5,924,867 of record JANAVB010039216.1, read on the forward strand.
GCGACGATCCCGTCGCAGCCGCTGTAATCGGCCGTTATGGAACCCGCCTTGCACGAGCGCAATCTAGGCTCGTGCGGCATCACGCCTTAGCGAGGACGATCGCTCCTACGGGAGCGGGGCGTGACAAATTCTGTGTATGCTTTGTCATCCACAACCCTCTCAATAGGGAAACGTCGGCTATTTGTCAATGGTCGAGGGAGGCTCTGATGATATCACACATCTGAAAGCCATGGAACAACGGGATGCATCTAACGACGATGTTGTTGATAAACTTGGGGACATGATGGGCCAACTCCTCAGTCAGCGCAGTCCCCTCGAAGGAATTCCTCGAGCACCACCGAGCCTAGCACGTCAGTATCAGAGAACCCAGCACCCGTGATCACAACACCCAAGCGCAAATCTGCACTCCAGAATTGAAGCAAAGCTGGAGACGCTCAAGGATGAGCTCAAAGAGTCGGGGCTAGTCAGGCCTTACCCCATCGAATAGAACGACGCTCCAAAACCACCAAAGTTTAAATCACCCACCTTTCGTCCGTATGATGGTACGATGTCACCAAACCAGCATACCTACTACTTTCGCTCAAGTGGGAGAAGTGTTGGGCATCATCACCATTATGACTCACTTCTTCGTCGGCACTCTGAAAGGGATGGCGCTTGATTGGTTCCAGAGTCCCTCGTCTCGTTCTATCAACTCCTAAAAGGACGTGCAAACTCAGTTCCTCAAGCATTTCTATGAAGATGTTACATACGTGACCATGTCTACTTTTTTCAACACAATTCAAAATGAGCGAGGAGTCACAAAAAAACTACATCAAACGATTTCAAAGCTTCTCTCTCCGCTACCCGCAGGGTGTGCCAGAGCGCATGTTGGTGGATACTTACAGAAAAAACTTCTTTCCTCCTGTGAACTTCTGCTTAGGTGTTACCTGGAAGCAACTCAAAAGTGACGCTACCCGTGCCGAACGAGCCGCTGAGAAGATGGAGGTCTTTGGCATCAAATATCCATGATGTGGTAGCAAAAAATCGAAGGAGCATCTTCTTACCGACATAAGGGAAAAGAACTCCTCACCACCAATTCAACTGGAGATGGCCAGGCAAGGCCTAAGCCTAAATCCTCAGGTGATGCCTCTAGCTTCAGATCCCCAAAGGAATACTCTTTCAGGGATAACCAAGTCATTCCAATATTCCCCTCGCTCCTCAAAGGCAATCAGTTGAAGTTGCCAGAAGCAAGTGTAGTGCCCCATTCCGTACGGTGCATTATGATGGTTCATTAATGTGAAGGAGTATTAATTTGGGTTTGGTTTCATGTGCAGGCTTTACGTGAAATTTTCTAAGGTTGATATTGTGTCTCGTTGCAGACTGTGGCGCAGAGTCATCATCGTAGATGGGTCAGCGGGTTAGTTCAGAGCAGTACATAGATAGTGGGATTCGGGTGATGTTACAGTCTTCCTTAATCTGGTCGGGTCGGATGATTGAGGAGCGCGGGATGCTCATATAGTTATACTAGTTAAGAAGATCGTGCATCGTGCTGGATCACATAGTTCAGGAATCAGATTTCATCACCATAGGAGGGTAGGCTCTTACCTTTCTTTCCTACTCTTCATGCCCTAATAAAATGTACCCTTGTGTGCTAGTAACTTCATGATTCCATGTGCGTGGTTCGGATAAAATAGAAGTCGTAATGTATGTTGAACACTAAGATAAAACATTGAATAACTGTATTGGGACGTACATCAGTGCATGAGTCGTAGAATATTGCATAACTGTATCGAAGCGTGTATGAGTGTACGAGTCATAGAACATTGAATAACTGTATCGGAACGTACATCAGTGCACAAGTCGTAAAACATTGAATAACTGTATCGGAGCATGCCTTAGTGCAAGAGCCGTATGTGGTAAGAGGTTTCGTCAGCCAGTTGTGGCACAATGCTACAAAACTATTGGTATGTAGATGGCAGACTTCGTCAGCGAAGTGAACAATTATGGTTCGAAACCACGGAACTTGGGGAAGGGGTATAGTACCAATGGAACTGTTAGATGTAGCATGGTGCCTCGGTATGTTCGGGACCTACGGGTCGTCGTTTGGAACAATGATCATAGTGTATGAGTTGGACATGTGCTACAGTATGTGGAACAAGGAAATTGAAGTATGGTAATATTGAGTTGAAGTGTGATTTCTGTAATCGGATTGAGACCATGTGTATGTTTTTATAGTTTCCTAATTGTCCACGTATATTGCATGGTCATGGATAACTTGTGCACAAGGTAATGCTTTCCCTCAAACGACTTTCGGGGGCCACCACAACTGTTCGGCCTAGGGAAAAATTATGTAAGCGTGCTTGGACATGTGGTATTGCGAGACCTGCAGCAGGACTTGCTACCCAACTGGGAGGGCGTGTCGCAATACAGGTATCACGGAACCTTCGGTGGGGCTAGCTACCTACACACGAAGGAACACAGTCATATCGAAATAAAACATCCAACATGGCTTATTATGCCAATGACCTCATATAGTTAGGCGATATGCTAATGTTATCTGCTTGCAGGCTTAGCTATTTGGTCGCGAGGACGAACACACAAATCTATATTTATGAATTTTACAAAGGCTAACAAATGTCGAGTACAAGGACACAAATCCTGACACACTTACATGACAGAGAATGATGGTAAGTATTTGAGTAAATATATGTTGAACTGGCATGGAAGAATGATGGTAAGTATTAGTAAGATGAATTGTTGTTTACGTGACACGAGTATGCTTATGAGACACAAATGTTATTCCATGAAATTGAACCTAAAGCAAGATAAAAAGATCATCATATAAACTGTATGTTTCACATGATTACTTTGTGTTGGTTTAGGTGAGAGAATTTTCTCACTCACCAGTATGCGATATGTACTGATACCCAACTCCCTAGGTACGAAGCTACTTGGACCTGTTGAGGCGTTAGAGCTTGGAGTTGCAACATGAAGATGTGCAACCGAGGATGTTTGACTGGATATAGAAGACATGATGGATGGAAGGGCGAGATCCTTTATGAGCAAGAGAGGTCATGGGTGTTGTAAGCCAACTTGGCATATTCACGGGGCTATTGTGAGCCTTTGTAATCAGCTGCTTTATCAATAAAAGAGTTTTGTTTCATATACTCTGTTGTAACTTCGGCATGACTCCATTTCTTCCGCTGCAATGTTATCGTTTCTAGATAACCATTATTGTTTTACCATCTTGTCTTGTACAAGTGCAATATAGACTTGTACGACATCACGTCCAGTGACTGACCTTTGGCTCAGCGTAGTCGGAGCGTAACAAGGATGACCTGACGAGGTTAGATCGTATCGATGATCCGCAGTACTGCTTGTACCACCAAATGGTCCCTCATTCGACAAAATGATTCTTTATGCTGAAAGACAAAATCCAGGCTCTGATGAATGATAAGGTGGTTAACCTACATGAAGAACATAAGGTTACCGTCAACATGGTGTCCATTAAGTTTGGTGATCTACCATCGATAGAAATGCCAGCTAGAGTCATCCCTATAATAATCGGAGAGCTCAAAATGATCAACTTGGCGCCAGCCGAACAACAAGTTGACGGTCTTGTCCCCTTCACGACAAAAACATGGGCGATCATGTGGTTCCAACCCAGATGCAAAGGGTCGTTCATAGTAGAATCTGTCTAGTCTAGCGGAGTCTTCCGTCTCCCCAAGACAAATGGCGACCTCCTCATGATGCCAGCTAACGGCCAATTTCTAAAGAAATACTACACATGATATCAACAGGCGCCCCTGCCACAGGCTATCGAATACACTTGATCCCCGACGCGCCATCAGCAAATGATCATGTTGACAAGTAGCACCTCTGGTCGTCAGATAACACTTAATTACTCTCCAAGTCTATCTCGTTAGTCAACTTCACGAGTGGTTCCGAACTCCTCACCGTATATAAAAAACTTGGGCATCTAGGGGTTCTTAGATTAACTTCCGAAATAGGGAAATAACCTGACTTGGAAGATGGTTTGGCATACCGAATAAATCTATGACAAACTTGTGATTTCAGTAAAATTGTGTCTAACATTTCCCAAAAGCTTGAGGAATAGACGATCATAAGGTGCTATGTTGCACATACACGACAAAAATGTTATTGATATACATATTGTGTCCCTAATTGTATCCATGTCTCTACTCATGCAAGAAGGTGACTACTCTGATTCCTATTTGAAATTCTGTATTCCGTATCCTCGTCCATATTCGTACAAAACATTTAGGTGATTAAAATTTACAAAACCTCCTCATAAATACATCACTAAGGTCAAATTAAGTAAACTAGAATGCTTGGCATTATTGTTATATTTAGGCCTTGCCCTATTACTGGTCCGCTGCAACTTTGCAACACATGCTTTTTGAGTTTCACATGCGTATTATTTAGTGTTGCATATTAATTTAATTTCTTGGAATTTTTACAAAACCATACTATTCTCATGTCAGAGTTTTTGAAGTAGGATAGGAAACCTATACAAGAAAAAAAAAATTTTACAGTAAATTGATACACACAGGGAGAAGCAAGCAAAAAACTTTTGTTGCACAGAACTTGCTGGAACATTACTGTGTACAATAGAAAAAAGAAATGTGGTCACTTTATAAACTATCATGCATACTAATAGTAAGATGTCAATAAGAGGGTGTGTTGTTGGCCTCTCATGTTTATGGATTAAGAACAGAACACGTCTACAGGATGTTATTATTCCCACATAAAGGTTATAGCTTACTATGATAATTTTTTCTTGATTTTTTTTTTTTTGATATATATGGCAAGCTAATGTGATATGAAAGATAACTATCGAAATTCCAAATCCACAATAACTGTAATAAGGAAAAAGTGCATACCAGCTATAGCTCCACCAAAAAGAAGGGCTAGGCAGTATCTATGAACCCATGGAAGATCAATTTCAAGGGTGCAGTGTTGCCGATATGCTTCTTCTCTTCGATAAATCTTGTTCACATTTCTCTGTTGCAACTCAGAGAGCAAGAGATTGACACCAATGGCAGGATCTCCATGCACATCCCTTACTTCAATTTTAACACGCTGCGGAACTGCATCCCAATCTATTTCAATTGCTCCAAAATTTTGCCTCCCTGAATAAAATCCACTCAAAGCCCATTAATCATAATGCTTACAAAAATTGATGTCCAACTATGAAATAGTACAATTATCATGACACTGATAGAAAATACAGGAACACCACACACTTTCTGTTTAACTTCAACGATATATTTTAGAAAATGGAAATTTAGTATTTGTGTGTCACAATTCTAAACTGAATCAAACTGATCAATTTTAACAAAATATAAGAAATTTATTGCCTTTCAGATAAGCATATAGGCGTACTAGTGTGGAATAAACCCACAATCCTTACGACGGTGAATAAAAAAGGCACAAATAAACCGAACAATAGCAACCAAGAACACAAACATGCAAATATAATGTGCTTTGACCTTAATCAGCCTACGTCCATGAGACAAGGGAAGATTACCTTTATTGAATCAACAAGAGAACCTTACAAGGATTACACAAATATATATTGTATTGTGAAACTCTCCCTCAACAAGATCTCCAATGAGCTCTCTCCTTCCTCTTGATGAATCCCTTAATGGCTTCCTTGACAGAACCAAGCAAAGCCTCTTTTCCTCGAGCAAACTCAACTTGGACAAGAGAACCGTAATAGGATCTTCTCAACATTCCCAAGTCAGGAGCAATCTCGATTGTCTATGTAGAACCTTTAAATCTAATCGTTCCCTGAAATGACCTGATCGCGTGCCAATGTCATACCTATGCTTGATGAGCACAAAAATGTGCCAAAAAGTTGTTGGAACGTTTTTGTACTTTCTGGCAGACTACTGATATATTGACGGTATGTTGTCGATATTATGTTGTCGATATGTCGCTCTGACTTGACTCTATTGAGCCCCTTATAGCTGTTTCGACTTCTCTTGGGCTTTTCCGATTAATGGACGTTGCATGTAGCACTTCGTAGTTGAACACAAGCCATATACAATAATCTTCACCTTGGCTTATCGTTCAACTAGCCAACTCATGAGAATGTTGTTGATACCTCTGTTCTCCTTTAACTTTAGCTCCCCTTTGGTTTTTCTTTGCCCGCCGACAAGGTCTTTAGCTAGAATCGTAAAACTGATCATCTACACAGTCTTGCCCAGATATGATAACGGCCAGTGACATAGGCTTTATCCAGAATTGAAAACCGTCTCTAACACGATCTTTACCCAGAACCACAACACTAACACGATCTCTCCTCCCTTTGATTGAATTGGTGAAGACCTATGTACGTTTGAGTGAATGTAATCAAGAAATACTTCGGTCTTGGTGCTCCGTTTGGTTGAAGCCAACTTTATGTTGCTTGGTTAGAAACAGAAGAGCTATTAATGTTGAAGAAACAGAGGCTCTTCTACAAAATTTCAATAAAAAATGTGTTTGCTCTGATTCTGATCCGAAGACCAATTACAAGGCCCTCATCGCTCCTCAATCGTGCAAAACTTACAGAGCTAGCTTGTACTCCTTAAGGCCGTTGTGCAACTTTCTTTTGTGCAACTTACGAATACCCCTCTTACTCATGTGGTTTAGACACATATCATACGCTTGTGGTATCTTCCACCTCTTTTCTCGATAACGATAGCTGCACCAACAGAGACCGTGATTCCGTACAATTGATACAAGTTTGACGACAACCTATATCCCTTCATGACCACCATGTTGACCTTCACTATCTTTAACACTTTATTTTGGCCAACAAACTTGCATGCTATTGCGTTCAACGCTTCCGAAGAAATAAGGTTCTTCTTTAGTTCCAGTACGTCTCACATTCCTGAGTGTTTGCACCACTCCATCAAATATTCAAATTTAATGTTCCCTATGCCAATGGCCTTGCATGACGCGTTGTTCCTTATAAGAACACCACCACCACCAAACTCCTTATAGGTGTTGAACTACTCTCTGTTTGGGCACATGATATGAACACCTCGAGTCAAGAATTAAAGCTTCGGAGAATACATCCTTCCCACTATGCACCGTATATACATCACACGGTAACTCATTAACTTCCGTTGCAACATTGGCTTGACCATAACTGCTTGAATTGGCACATCTATCTTTCTTTTCTAACAATTACTTATAGTTCGGACAATGCTTATTCATGTGTCCCTACTATTTGTAAAAAAGGCATGCATTACCATCGTTCCCGGTTTAGATTTCCCCCTTTTACTGACAATTAGCCCCGATGACTCCTCTGTTGGATTTGGCTTCTCCTAATTTTATTATTAAGAAGTGTCAACGTAACATCTTCCATTATCTCGAGAATCTTTCCATAAAGGATTGTTACCAAATGATCATAAGACCCAGAAGGAAGATAGGAGCAATAGAGTTTGACCCTCCTCCTCTATCTTTATTTCAAGACATATATGATCAGTGACTATCTTGTTGAAATTGTTCAAATGATGTAGAGTTTGGGTCCCTTCATGCGAAGACCGTAACGTTGTTTCTTACGATATAACTGGTTAGATAATGAATTTATCATATACAAGTTCTTTAGCTTCAATCATAAACTAGCTGCAGAAGTCTCATATATGACGTTATACATCACCTTGTCTGCCAGATAAAGCTCTATCGTGCACTGTGCCTTTTGATCTATGTAATCCCACGTATCAAACGTAATGTCGGCTGGCCTCTTGTCCTTAGCACCAACGACCTTGAACAACCCCTCTTTGACAAGGATTGCTTGGACCCTTCTTTGCCATATCGAGAGGTTGTCTTTGTTGTTGATTTTCTTCACCTCGAACTTATGTGCTATTAACCTTGTTATTCGTCACCCGGAATTTAGATTTAGAGAAACGTCCCCCTCTAACCTTTACAAACCAACAATTTCAAGAATTCCAATATATGAAGATAGGGAGCGGACCAATATAGTTACCAAGTGTTAACCTAGATCCAAGAATTTGAAAATCCTATGATTTCCTTAACTCTGATACCAATTGTTGAATAAACCCACAATCCTTACAAGGCACACATAAACATAACAATAGCAACCAAGAATTCAAACATGCAAACACGCAATATAACGTGGTTCAACCTAGATTGGCCTACGTCCACAGGGCAAGAAGAGAATAACTTTAATGAATCAACAAAAGAACCTTATAAGGACTACACAAACATATTCCATATTGTGAAACCCTCCCTCAACAAGATCTTCAATAAGTTCCCTTAATGGCTTCCTTAACAAAACCAAGCAAAGCCTCCTTGTCCTCGAGCACACTCAACAAGGGAATGAGACGACTCTTAAATAGGATCTCCAACATCCCTAAGTCAGGAGTAATTAGACTATCGAAGTAGCAACTTTAAATCTAACCTTTCCTGGAATGGCATGATCCCGAGCCAATGGTGTGCCGACGATATGCTTGATGAGCACAAAAATGTGCCTAAAACTTGTTGCAATGTTTCTGCACTTTTTGGCAGACCGATAGTATACCGACGGCATGCCGCCGGTATGCCGATCTAACTGTATTGGCTCTGTTGAGCCCCTTCTAGCTGCTTCGACTCCTCCTAGACTTCTTCGATAATTGGATGGCACCACGAGCCATGTACAACATACTACTACTAACTGGCAAAGCAAGGGCCCCAATGCCTGAAAAGTCACAAGAAAAAACTGGAACTTGGAGCTGGAACATTAGGAGAAAACACTCCTGAAAAAAGCTAGTTCCCACCATAGTACTGGTTCGTATGTGTTTACTATATAGAAAGCTTGGTGGTTAGAGTACAATTATTGAGTCATATCAGCAATGTTGAAAACAAATTAAAGATAAATGACATAAAATGTGAATGAAAGATACTGTATTTTAGCTAGACATTTACTACAGATGGTTATACCGTATGTGCATGTACTGTAGCGACACTTTGGCGAATAAACTCTCATGGTAGTTGGTGTCAACCGTACTGCAAATCTCACAAGGAAAGCTAATAAAGGGGGCACGGCCTTCTCAACAGCTTGAGTTAGTCCACTTGAGGTTATGTCATACAATGCATATTTATTGGCACAGTCATTGCGTGTGATCTCTCCAAAGTGGACATCGCCACTAATGAAGAGGACTCCATCTCTCTGCAAAGTCAAAGATAACAAACCCAAAATTGTGGGAATTGCATTTAAAATAAACATTAAGAATGCAGTTCCAAAAGAATTTCTGAATCAGGAAAGGAAATTGAACTAAAGACTGATTGCATTTGATCTTTTTAGAAAACCATGTAGCGCTACTACATGGGGATATTCATTCTGTAAAAAACGGAACAAAGTATTAACCTTTTATTTAACATATGTTCCCATAGAAAAATATAGTATGAAAAGATCAACTCTTGAGATATTGCCATCCAAACAACTGAAAATTATAAGGAGCACAGTGAAGTTGCTTTGAACTTAATTTAATCAACAAGGAATCAAAAACCACTAGCAAAAGATGAAAATGAAGAATCCAACCTTGCTATCAGCTATCAACTTGTACAATCGATCCCTCTCCTTCGGGAAACGCCCCCAAGACTCCATATAGAATAATGGACCAGTAGTTGCAGAAAGATTTGATATAACCTGAATAGGCAAAATGTGATGCTAGTAAACATGTGAAGGAAGAGGTTTCAGACATATTCAACAAAGGAAACATCTAAAAAAAGGTAACTGTAGTACACCCCGGTAAGGTACAATGTTAATTGCCCTGTTTTTCTTTTTATTCCCAATATGTACCTCATTCAATTGTATCATATACAAATCAAAGCATTCGTGGAAAGAAGTTTAATTTGGCACTTCCCTGGACTAAACGTACTTACTAGTTTAACATGCTGAGATGGATAGACATGTTTGATATTTAACCCTAGTTCAGTGGCATGTAGCTTGTATAACCTACATCCCTAGTTCATTGTCCAATTTATTATCAAAGGAAAAAGTCTAGGATCAATTATCTGCAAGAAGACGGTCATCATCAAGAAAATTTGGCTTCCTTAAAAAACATGTAATTCACAGCAGGCCCCATAGTTACTACAAGCATCAAAACTTCAAATATCCATTGTGCCTTAGTCACTTCTTTTCCGTAGCATAGGACAATATTCACACTTTATCGACCTCATGTATGGTCTACTCACAAACATCATTCTCCTCATCCAGTATTCGTGAATTAGACTGGACCAAACATATCTAATTGAGAGGCTACCAATTACATATTAACAAATTACAATCAAACATATCACGTATGGTTTGGTTCAGAAAAGTCAAAAATCAAGTAACTAAGTTACAAGGAATCAACAGTGATTCAACATTTCACCTACAATTACAAGTATTTTGAGAATCTGGACACATTCATTTAGTATGTATACTATTCAAGAATGTAACAAGGCAAACTAACTTTTATTTACTATATAATACACATTCATTTAGTATCTACTATTTACAAACAAACTTTTCTCTGGGCTTTTATTCTATGATGTATTAGGCTAGTAGCATATCAAGAATGTAACAAGGCAAACAACACGCAGTGTTTGTGTGTGTGTGTGTATTAGGCTAGTAGCATATCAAGAATGTAACAAGGCAAACAACACGCAGTGTTTGTGTGTGTATAGCACCAGTCAATGACCAGTAAGAACTAGACAAGGAAAACCATACATCAACATAGCAGCAAAACAGAAATTATATATATAGCAGCAATCAGTAACAAATCAGGAAAAATCTAGATCATGCTAAAAAAAGTGCATTCAGTTTGAAAAGGAAAAAGTGTATTATAGTAAAACTAAGCAGGAGTTTGTCACCATTTCTATTCGGTCATCGTCGTTGAATCATCGTTCAGAAACTGGTCCCTGTCATACAAGAGAGGAGAGAGGGAGGGTTGGCTCAAGTCGGCGGTGAGGTCGTCTTTTGAGGTCATAGCGACGTCTCCAGCAAATAAGGAGGGACCTTCCACAAGTCCCAACTGAGTCTCTTAACCATTTTATATCACTTTTAGCGTTCCATTATGCAGATTAAGCCAACTTGTCCCAAGGGAAAGAACAAGAGAAGTGGTCAGAGGATGGCTCAGTTGCTTACTCGAACTGCAAGCCTAGCATGTGTCCAAGTTATTATTAATCGGTGAATAGTAGGTCTGCGAGTTGAATTAAAGAGTCGGGTTCAGATGTAGACTCATATTCAACTCATTTTCTTATATATCAGACCACGCCAACATCCCATTTCTCTACCTTGATTTTGTGCTCCTCTTTGTTTCTTTGGTTCTCCTGCGGAAAGCCCTAAGAGGATGTTCACCAACAACTCGATCCAACCCTTTTTCACTCTCATGTGGTTACAACTTAGTTGCTCGGAGACGATTCAATGACTAGTACAAATTAACAGGCTCTACAGCTAACAACGATGAACTCCATGATAAACTTAGTATACTATAATTTTTTACCTTTCAAATTGTATGTAATTTTGCTTTGCAGGATCAAGAGATTTCTTTTTCTCATTTGGTACTGCCTGCAGTTGTTTTTCTTTCATGTTTTGCTGCTATATTATTTTCTTCTAAAATTTGTTTCTTCTCAACACATGTTGGATGTTGATGGTTATCATATCTTTTTTCCCCTTATTGTTGGGTTCATATAATGGTTATCATATCTTTTTTTTTATCTGCTGTTAGCACTCCCTAACATAAAGTCGCATATATCATTTTGTTGATTATACAAGAAATGTCAATACGTTTGATGTATATGAGAAGACCACAAGGATACTAAGCACCATTAATTAGAGATAGTCGCAACCACTGCCAGTTAGTTTAACAAAAGTTTCATCCTTTCAAGTGTCTTGTATTTGTGCAGAACTAACATTGTTCAAGATGTATGTAAAACAAGTGGCATAAGTCAACAAGGTTTAAGATGAGGAAATACATAGGAAAAACAAACTATTGGGGAGCTACCTGAATAGATGATGCTATAATGGTAATCTGTGATTCAGGACCGTACAACTCATTTTGCAACCATTCCCACTGAGTCTCCCCCAATATAGTTCCATCACTAGACAGTGGGTCTCTGTGATATCTAGTATCCAAGAGAATAACCTGTAAGGTACACCCAGTTATTTGCTACAGACACACACGCACAAATATATATATATATATATATATATATATATATATATATATATATACACGCACAAATATATATATATATATATATATATATATATATATATACACGCACAAATATATATATATATATATATATAAATATATATATATATATATATATATATATATATATATATATACACGCACAAATATATATATATATATATATATATATATATATATATATATATATATAGAGGAGAGATATTGCACCAAGGCTTATTGCACCATTATTGTACCATTTAATCTCAACCGTACAATCCATGTGATCATGTGGTTATAAAGCATGATGACATCATGGTAACATATGTCCCAAAAGTTGTTGTCATGTCACCATGATGTCATCATGCTTTATAACCACATGATCACATGAATTGTACGGTTGAGATTAAATGATGCAATAATGGTGCAATAAGCCTTGGTGCAATATCCCTCCTCATCTATATATATATACACACACACACACACATGTTTTACACATCGAAATCTGTAGAAGTCAGGAAAAAAGTATGAGTGGCATAGGATAATGAAAAAAGAAGAAGTGATTGTGTGCCTCAAAATTGTCAATCTTGATGATATGTGCAAACCATTCTCCACTGGCAGAGAACAAAGTAGCAATGATGAACAGTATCACTAGAGTATGACTGAACAATAATTGTCATTGATAAATAGTGATGACAGAATTCAATTCATGTTGGGAGGGGAAAAAAAGTAGGTAATCAAAAGGCTATGGTGAAATAGTCACCAAAGCAAAATCCTGATGGCAGTAACATGAAATTTCACCTACTGACCTTTATTTGCTTTTGATTGGACCCAAATATATAAGAAGTATATACACCAGCTTGTTTTCGCCTACAAGAAAGAAGCCATAGGAGCAAATGCAGAAGTATCAGGTATATGCTAATAATTGTGATTGTTTAGATGCTTGTTACTTTCTGAAGATGTCTTGCAACAATTGGGGCAAGAAGTAAATGAGGTAAGCACTGTTCTGAACATGGTTGTTCATGAAGCTGATTGAAATTTAGCCTCAAAATGCACAAAAGTAGGAATGCTTGACAATCAAATCACCACTAAGGAGTTACAACACAGCCATAAGCCTCGTAATCAACAACAAATTTAAGTAATGAAGCATCACATATATTGCAAGTTGAAGTTAAGGAATGCATAACTCAAAATGCCCTTTAGTAAAGCTATAATTCCTTTAGGACCAAAACTAAACCAAGAGGAATACATGATCTGCTCGATCTATAAACGATCATTTAGATCTCAAGAGACTTAGTTGTTGATTCTCAGATCGGTTGTGAAGTATTTGGACTTCACTAAGGTATTCTATGAATTATCATTTGCTATTGGTGGGCCTCAAATATACTCTCGGGTAAGTTCTTTACATTTATCTCAACTACTTTAAGATGTATATTGTAATACTATATCAGTAAGCTTGTTGCATTATGTACTACTTGGATTTTGTAATGGTTTAATTGTAACCAAATGCCATGAACTATCCCAGTTTGCAACTTTGTAACCTAAAGTTTCATATTATACAAACTAATACCCTAAACTACTGAGGAGGTGAAGTTTGGAGAGGAGAGAAAGAGGAGGAGAACAGAGAATATAAGAAAAGAGAGTGCAAGGACCTAATCCCTAGGTTCACCTCATGTGTATTTATATTAATATGCATGATGATAAATATACCCACAATTACTTCATTGTACCCACATAAGATAAATAACAATCAACTCTAACTCCCCTCCACAAGCTGGAGCATAGAGATCAGACATGCCTAGTTTGCTACATAAATCAGAAAGTGGACCACGAACAAGTAGTTTGGTGAGGATATCACCTAATTGATCCTCAAACCGAACATATAGAGACAATATGTTTCTTCAGCAAGAAATCACGAATAAAATGACAATTCACCTCGATATTCTTAGTGCGCTCATAAAATATATGGTTACTTGCGATGAAAATTGACGTTTAGTTGTCATAATACATCTTCATAGGAATAGGAACCATAATCCTCATTTCATAAAGAAGAGACTGCATGCACATCATCTCAGAAGTTGTACGAGTCATCGCATTCGACTCGGCCTTGTTTGCCATTAAATATCAAGCACAACAAAATTACAAATGAATTGAACTTGATTGCAAATTCGCTTGTACAAAGGAAAGCCTAGAAAGAAATCCTAGGAAACAATCTAAGTACAATTGTTTAGTTTTGATTCTGGGGGGTGACGATAGAGGCTCGGAAAAGTGTAGCAACTCTGCCTTACTCCTTGGACTATCTGACGCGCTCCTTGCTCTTGAAGAAATTGCCCTTCGTAAGTTGCCAGCCTTTGATTGCCAACCATTTGAATAAGAAGCATGGACATATGTCAAGCCGCAGGAAAATCTTCGGGTCATGAGAGACGTCGTGCCGCAGGGACATTTTGAGCCGCAGGGACGTTTTTGGGCCGCAGGTAGATCTTGTGCCGCAGGGAGATCTTGTCTGCCAGCTGTTACTGCTGCATTTAATGCCTTGATTTGGTTTTGATTTGGGCTCTTTTTTCGAGATAAAGCTGACGGTTATTAAGGATAAAATTTCCAAACGTCATCATTATCTTTAATGGATACGAGAATCGAAGCGGCGATGACGGTTATTAAGGATAAAAATTCCCAAGCATCATCATTATCTTTAATGTCATGATAACTGACGCGACGTTCATCTGTTTCCCTTTGAAGAGCTATAAATATGGGCCATAAGGAGAGAAATTCTTCAACTTTTTTCTTCCTCGTCTTCATCATCTTCGTCATCCTTTCTGTCCTGGTTAGCCATGGTTCCGAAAGCTTCCAAGTCGACTGGCGCTACGGCCAAAGGGAAGGGGCTTGCCTCTCCGTCGAGTGCTGCAGACTCTCCTTCCGTTCATCCTGACGTGCAACCCCCCGTTAAGGGTAAGGACGGTGGGAAAGCGATGACTTAAATTTGAATGGCCATATCGCATGCGCGAGCCTATCATAGATTGCCTCTGTGCTTTGGGCATGATCGATATATCCCCCATCTCATGGGACTGCATGTGTTCCGTATGATGGGGTCGTATGGGTTGAGCCGCATAAGCTGTCACCCTCACTTTTCCAAGATAGGGGTAAAATGGTAATTTCCATTTTTGAATATTTTTGGATTTTTATTTCATGAATGTTAATATTTAATGATTATAGGAGTCGGGTTCGAATTTTATCTCATTCCGACTTATTTCGGGACTCCGGAAAATTTCGACTTAAGTTGTGTTTAACACATTAATTAGCCATGGCCCACCAAACTTATCATTTAGGTCTAGGAGTTTGGTCTAATCCCACATAAGTGATTAGGCCTAATTATAATTTTTATTTGGACTTTTCTAACCCCTAAACCCTAATAGGAATTTAAACCTTCATATGGAATAGAAGGAGGGGCAAACTTGTAATTTCCCTAGGGCAATTAACCCCCCTTTATGGCCGGCCACCCCCTCCCCTATTTTCTTCTTTCACACTTCAAAATTTCTTCCATCTCCTTCTTCTCCAAGTTTCTTCCAAAAGCAAGAATAGAAATTTTTAGGAATCATATCCAAATAAAGCTTTTCTTTCCATTTTTCTTCCATCAATCTCTCCCTCTACCCCAAGTGGTGCTTCTACAAGCTTTTAGGAGCAAGAGGAGAAGAGTTGTGTCCTAAACAATTCATTTTGTATTGGAGCCGTGTCGGAGGATTTTGTATTGGGATCCATCTCCCAATAGGTACAAACTATCCTCTACTTCCATTTCTTCATCATATAATTTAGTTTTGACCAAGTAGGATTAATCCCCATGGTTGTGTCCCTATTTGTGTCAAGTTTGAGTCCATTTGGTGTGTCCTAGGAAGAGTTTTGGTTTTGTGTTTGTGTCCTAGTGTTTTCCCCCAATTTGGACACCCCAAGAATATAGGTTTTGCCTCTAAGTGGTTTAGACACTTCTAATTTCATATTTGTGTTAGTGTTATGGAGTATTATTTATATATGAGTGTGTGTATAATATATATATATGTGTGTGTGTGTGTGTGTGTGTTCATATATATATATATATATATGTGTGTGTGTGTGTGTGTGTGTGTGTTTATATATATATATGTGTGTGTCTCTATATATAGGGGTGAGCATTATTCGATTTTGGACCGAAAACCGAACCGAACCGAATAAGAGATTCGGTTCGGTTTTAAAAAAATTCGGTTCGGTTTCGGTTTTGAAAATACTAAATTTTCTTATTCGGTTTCGATTTCGGTTATGGGTTTCGGTTTCGGTCCAAAACCGAATAAGAAAATTTAGTTACAATATATATATATATATATATATATATATATATATATATATATATATATATACACACACTAAATATATATATGTATATACAATAGGTATATACTATAGGTATATACTAAATATATATATATATATATATGTATATATACATTAACAAAAAAATCGCAAATAAACCAAAAAAAACCGAGTAAACCGAATAAACCGAAAACCGAACCGATTTAATTCGGTTCGGTCTGATTCGGTTATGGTCCAATTCGGTTCGGTTTCGGTTTTGCTTATTCGGTTTCGGTCGAATTCGGTTTTCGCTTATTCGGTTCGGTTGGAACCGAATAAACCGAATACTCACCCCTATCTATATATGTTAGTGTGTGTATATATATATAGAGGAGAGGGGGAATGAATGAGAGTGTTTGTGTTAGTGTATTTATATATATAGAGAGGGAATTAGAGAGAAGAATAGAGGGAGAATAGAGGGTGAGAAGGAGGGGGAAAGGAAGGGCAACCACAGCAGCAAGAAGGGGGGGGCTAGGGGCTGCTGCCCCCCCCCCCCCCCCCCCCCCAACTCAGCAGCAGCAGCAGCAGCAGTTAGAGCAGCAGTAGCAACCCCCATAGCCCCCCATTTGACCCCCCTATAAACCCTATATATATACCTATATATATACATATATATACCCCTATATATAACCATATATACTCCCATATAACCCACTAAATTAGCCCCCAAACTAGTCCTATGTGAGAGTGTGAAGAGTGAGTGAGTGGTTGTGTGAGGGCAAGTGAAGGGGGATATTGAGATACGTGAGTCGGAACGTATCGAAATTTAAATAGGACTTAGGTAATGTGAAATAGAGTTTGTGGGTAGGCTCCTAAGTTAGAATCGGGGTTGCGCTTGAAGTGGGGAGAGTGGTATCTCACGATACCATTGAGTATCCTACGATACTCAAGATAACGGGTATTTGAATAACATGGACCGTAAGATGGACTGGATGTCCACCTTACCTAGAGAACTTGGTAGGTAATGTTAGTATAGACTAGTATCCTACTACCCTAGGAAGCCGGGAGTGAAACTCCCAAGGGAAAGCCACTTGGCTTTAATGTTAGAGTGGTAAAGGGTAAATATATATAAAGGGTAATCGGGTAATTTCAAGATACGGGATACGGGTAGTCGGTTTGACTTGAAACTTAGACGCCTTGATAGGTACACCCTACAAATGTCATATTTGAACCAATTTCAGCTCGGTTGACCTAGAGTTGACTTTTTACCTAAAAGTCAACAATGAGTCAACCCTTTGTCTAAAATGGACCAAATCCAAACTAGAGTTGACCAGTTGACCAAAAGTCAACTGTTGGTCAACACTTGACCAGTTTGACCTAGGGTTGGCCTAGAGTTGACCAGAGTTGACCAGGGTTGACCAGTTGACTAAAAAGTCAAGTGTAAGTCAACTCTTGACCCCGTTTGACTTGCTTTGACTTGCTATGACTAGTATGACCTAGAGTTGACTTAGTTTGACCTAGATTGACTTGACAGGACTTAGTGTGACTCAGTGAGACCTAATTTGACCTAGATTTCATATCATGCATTAGAAATCATTCATAACTTTGTTAAACCTAAATTAACATGCAATATCTCATCTTTAGGTCTCTGATTACCCCTCTGAGCATTGATATACCCTACAGCTCAGGACAGCAGGCGAGTACATTCACTGATAGTTTTTATTGTCTTGATATCTGCTATATCCGATTCAGTTGTAGTGTCTTATTCGATTTCTACTCACGATAGTTCACGGACTAGTATATGTTGGATCATGACATGAGATGTTGTTCCTAGATTTCTCGGTATATTGGTACATTCCTGTCTTGTTTCCTGTACTAGTATAGACACCGATTTCTAAGGAGACTTGCTACCCTCTTATGGAATCACGTGCCATGACGTGTCATGTCCAGATCCATTGTACTATTCGGAGATGCGGAATTATTAGGGGCTATGTGATCAAAGCCACCCTGTCACTATATTCTTGTGCTCGCGCCACTCTCCCCTCACGCAGGATGTAGCGATATCCTATTTTTCTTGTGCTTGCTATCCAGGTTGGCCGGCATGACCCTTCCCAGATTTTCTTGTGATTGTCGAGCCAAGTGGATAGCCTGTCCTGTAATATTTCCCAAGCCGATCACATAACGCTCTAATAATTCAAGGCACATTTTATATTTACTTTATCTTATCTTATATCCTGCTCTGTTCTATATTCAGTACTTTCTCACCATGCTATGATATTCAGTTACTCACATGTTCTACATGCCTTTATGTTGTACCTTGATTGGAGACTAAGTTCTGCTCGGGAGAAGGGTTACAACCCCGGTCCTTGTTTGGTTTAAGGGTTGTAACTCAGCTTCCGAACGGTTCCCAAGTCTTCCTATATCTTGTCTTGTATTTCATTATATTGTCTCTTATAGAATTTGTCAATTCATATGGAACTGCTGTTAGTGCTTGTACTTGCTCATTTTCCTAACAGGAAATCATTGATATATTACAGATGATTCTGAGACAGACTGCTCGACCTATTATGGGCTCGAGTTAGATGGAGTAGTCCAGGACCGTGGCCTGATAGTAGAGCCACTAGACTTTGCACTCCTAGAGTAGTGTGGCTTAGTTGAGTTTGTCTGGACTGCGATCCAGCTAGTACTATCAGACTGTAGCTTTCTATATTATATTTTGTGACCCTTTGATGTTGTGTATATATATCTGGGCTTGTGTTGGACATTGAACTTATTTCCTATTTCATCTATCATATATTTTCCTTCTGTGCTATCTACCTTAGTTTTATCTTGTGATTGAGACTGTATTGCTATGTCACCTCCATTCGGAGTGTATATACTGTACAGGTACCTTTATATTGTTAGTCGTAGTAGTTACAGACGTTATATACAGCGTTCTACCGCCGATACTGCGGCGTAGGCTGGACGTACCCACGTGCTCGTGCCCCTGATAAGGGTACGGGTCGTGACACGTTTTTGTGGTGGCCCATGCAGGTCTGTGTCGCAATTAGTGCGATCTCGTAATGGTGCTCGACTTAGAGTACTAATTACGAGCCTGCAATTAGGACGTAGGACCTAGGATATGATAGGAGTTTCTCAATCACACCTAGGAAAATTTTCGATCTTTTGATTATCATGATGACTCTCCTTGTATTAAATTAACTGTCCTTCTTTGATAATATCTTCTCATGTGCCATATTGATCTCTTTGTTTCAATTCGTCTCCAGGATGACGAAGACGCACCCGCAGGCCACTGGATCGAGTAGTTTGCACGAGAGATCTGACCAGGCTGAGGAGGAGGTTCAGGAGACTGCCCCCAGTGTTTCCACTATCCCGGAGGCTGTGACAGTTGCGTAGGGAGGTCTACCACCTCCACCCCAGAGGGTTTCGGTCGTCGTTCCAGAGATGCTACCGCCACCACTTCTGATACCGACGGATACACACCACATGTTCCTTCTCCTTCAGCAGATGATGGAGACTCAACGAGCCCAGGCAGAGGCGTCGCAGCGCCAGACGGAGGCATCACACCGCCAGACTGAGATGCTGAGGCAGAGCATGGAGAACTCGCATCAGCTTGCACTGGCAGCCGTGGAGAGAGTGGCACCGGGTACGGTGCAGGGCCCTACCGGCCAGCAGCCGTACCAGCAGCAGTCTAGGCCAGGGACAGTATTAGACTTTAGGAAGATGAGCTCCAGGGACTTCACGGGCACGGAGGGCATCCTTTATGCAGACGATTGGCTAGAGGACGTGCAGCGGAGTATGGAGCTAGCAGAGCTTCCGAGAGGACTTTGGGTTTCAGTCGCAGCCAGCCGATTCTTCGACATCGCGCTGACATGGTACCGCACGGATCCTCGTGCGTCGGTGAGAGGGTTGTCATGGGAGAACTTCCGGAGGCTCTTCAAGGAGAAGTTCTTTCCGGACGTGGCTCTCACAGCGTTGGAGGGCCAGTTTGTGGGTCTAGTGCAGGGGAACTCGTCGGTGGACGAGTATGCAGCAGAGTTCTTCCGCCTTAGCAGGTTCGCTCCAGATCTGATCCAGGATGAGGGGCAGAAGGCTCGTAAGTTCCGTAGGGGACTTATTCATGCAGTGCGCACCCGCACCTCGGGTCGCCGTGACGCGACGTTCGATCAGATATTGATGGACGCGCAGATTGCAGAGGAGGACTTCGGCCTCAAGCCGAAAAGGAGCGGTGATACCATGGGGGCGAGTTCCAGTGCGGGACCGGCCAAGCGCCCCCACTTTCAGCATCAGCAGAGGCCATTTCAGCAGCAGCAGCCTCTGTTACTGAATCAGCAGGCACCAGCGCGTGCCCAACAGCACCAGGGACAGGGCCAGAGTCTGGCTACTCCGTGCGGCTTCTGCGGGAAGCCGGGACACACTAGAGAGGCCTGTAGGAAGAGGTTGGGCGTCTGTCTATACTGTGGGGCGCCCGATCACCAGCTGAAGGATTGCCGCTTTCGTGGAGTCCGAGGACGCCAGGACAGAGTGCAGCAGGCTAGAGGACCAGCAGTTCAGCAGAGAGGTCCTCCACTTCAGACCCAGCAGCAGCGCTTTGTACAGCACCAGAAGGGAGCACCTGTAGGCAGGGTGTTCGCCTTGACAGCAGAGGAGGAGGTAGAGCCAGTGGGTGATATTGTGGCAGGTCATGTTCTCCTTGATTCTTTTCCTGCTTTCGCTTTGTTTGATTCTGGTGCCACTCATAGTTTTGTGTCTGTTTCCTTTGCTCTGAGACACAACATTATTGCTGAGTATATGGGTAGGACTTGCAAGATTATGACCGGGGGAGGCATTATCCTGGTTAATAATATTTGCAAGGGACGGAGAGTTACCCTGGGAGGCCGGGACTTGAGTGCGTATCTGCTCGTAATGCCCCTTCCGAGGTACGATATGGTACTCGGTATGGATTGGTTGAGCATGCACCATGCTAGTATTGATTGTAGAGGAGGCAGAGTTCTTTTTAGGCCGCCGGGAGAGCCAGAGATCGAGTTTGCTCGAGGAGCAGCGGAGCCAGAGGCTGGATTCTGTGGAGCTTTGTTGGCGGGGCAGGACTTGCCACACACGTTGATAGCTGAGTTCTCGGATGTCTTTCCCGAGGAGTTACCGAGGATGCCGCCAGACAGGGATATTGAGTTCTCTACAGACTTGGTGCCGGACGCAGAACCCATTTCACAGCACGTCTATAGGGTCAACAACAGCGAGTTGATAGAGCTGAAGAAGCAAGTCGACGAGCTGCAGGACAAGGGATTTATCAGATCCAGTTCTTCGTCTTGGGGAGCGCCAGTCCTGTTTGTGCCGAAGAAGGACGGTACGGCCCGCATGTGCATTGATTACCGGGCGCTCAACAACCTCACTATCAAGAATAGATACCCTTTGCCGAGGATCGACGATTTGTTCGATCAACTGAGTGGGCGAAGGTATTTTCGAAGATAGACTTGAGGTCCGGGTATCACCAGCTGAAGGTGAGGCGGGATGACATTCCAAAGACGGCATTTCGGACTCGGTACGACCAGTACGAGTTTACAGTGATGCCATTCGGGTTGACCAATGCTCCAGCGGTGTTCATGAACTTGATGAACAAGGTATTCCATCAGTACCTTGACAAGTTCGTGGTGGTCTTCATAGATGATATCTTGATCTATTCGAAGACGCAGGAGGAGCATGAGGAGCATTTGAGAGTTGTGTTAGAGACTCTGAAGAGGGAGCAACTCTACGGGAAGCTTTCGAAGTGCGAGTTCTTCTTGGACCAGGTCGAGTTCTTAGGTCATGTTGTGACCGAGCACGGGATCTCAGTGGACCAGAAGAAGATTTCAGCAGTTGAGTCTTGGTCTAGGCCCAGTTCAGTTGCCGAGGTTCGGAGCTTTCTGGGTTTGGCTGGCTATTATCGGAAGTTCGTCCAGGACTTCTCGCGGATTGCAGAGCCGATGACTAGACTCACGAGGAAGGACGTGGAGTTCGTCTGGACTGATGAGTGTCAGGCTGCATTCGATGAGCTGAAGAAGAGGTTGACCTCAGCTCCGATCTTGACTTTGCCATCTGGGTCAGGTGGGTTCTCGATCTACAACGATGCTTCAGGGAAGGGCTTGGGTTGTGTTCTTCAGCAGCACGGGAAGGTGATTGCCTATGCATCCAGGCAGTTACGTCCTCATGAGAAGAACTATTCTACTCATGATCTGGAGTTGGCCGCGGTTATTTTTGCTTTGAAGTTATGGAAGCATTACCTGTACGGAGAGCGAGTTGAGATCTTCACATATCACAAGAGCTTGAAGTACGTGTTCACTCAGAAGGAGCTGAACATGCGGCAGAGGCGGTGGTTAGAGCTGATGAAGGACTTCGATATATCACTGCAGTACCATCCGGGGAAGGCCAACGTAGTTGCAGATGCCTTGAGCAGGTATCCAGTAGCTATGTTCTTGACGACAGATCGTCATCTTTTGGCCAACCTGGATAGTTTGGGTATTGAGGTCATCATTCCGGGCGTAGAGATCCAGATGTGGGGTTTGCAGATTCAGTATGAGCTGATGGATAGAGTCAGGTCAGCGCAGTATGATGATGTTGCCCTGAGGAGCATCAGGGAGCAGGTGCGGTCGGGTTTGCTCGACGATTTCTCTTTAGCCGAAGATGGGTCGTTGCGGCACGGTACTAGGCTGTGCGTTCCGCGTGGAGAGCTTCGGGAGGAGGTTCTTCAGGAGGCGCATCGCTCTCAGTATTCTATGCATCCTGGAGCCAAC
>JANAVB010039216.1:5953120-6160667 GCA_029216955.1 Iris pallida
GGCGAGTACATTCACTGATAGTTTTCATTATCTTGATATCTGCTATATCCGATTCAGTTGTAGTGTCTTACTCGATTTTCAGTCACGATAGTTCACGGACTAGTATATGTTGGATCATGACATGAGATGTTGTTCCTAGATTTCTCGGTATATTGGTACATTCCTGTCTTGTTCCCTGTACTAGTATAGACACCGATTTCTAAGGGGACTTGCTACCCTCTTATGGAATCACGTGCCATGACGTGTCATGTCCAGATCCATTGTACTATTCGGGGATGGGGAATTATTAGGGACTATGTGATCAAAGCCACCCTGTCACTATATTCTTGTGCTCGCGCCACTCTCCCCTCACGCAGGGTGTAGCGAGATCCTATTTTTCTTGTGCTTGATATCCAAGTTGGCCGGCATGACCCTTCCCAGATTTTTTTTTTTGATTGTCGGGCCAAGTGGATAGCCTGTCCTATAACATTTCTCAAGCCGATCACATAATGCTCTAATAATTCAAGGCACATTTTATATTTACTTTATCTTATCTTATATCCTGCTCTGTTCTACATTCAGTACTTTCTCACCATGCTATGATATTCAGTTACTCACATGTTCTACATGCCTTTATGTTGTACCTTGATTGGAGACTAAGTTCTGCTCGGGAGAAGGGTTACAACCCCGGTCCTTGTTTGGTTTAAGGGTTGTAACTCAGCTTCCGAATGGTTCCCAAGTCTTCCTATATCTTGTCTTGTATTTCATTTATACTATCTCTTATAGAATTTGTCAATTCATATGGAACTGCTGTTAGTGCTTGTACTTGCTCATTTTCCTGACAGGATACCGTTGATATATTACAGATGATTCTGAGACAGACTGCTCGACCTATTATGGGCTCGAGTTAGATGGAGTAGTCCAGGACCGTGGCCTGATAGTAGAGCCACTAGACTTTGCACTCCCAGAGTAGTTAGCTTAGTTGAGTTTGTCTGGACTGCGATCCAGCTAGTACTATCAGACTGTAGCTTTCTATATTATATTTTGTGACCCTTTGATGTTGTGTATATATATTTGGGCTTGTGTTGGACACTGAACTTATTTCCTATTTCATCTATCATATATTTCCCTTCTGTGCTATCTACCTTAGTTTTATCTTGTGATTGAGACTGTATTGCTATGTCACCTCCATTCGGAGTGTATATACTGTACAGGTACCTTTATATTGTTAGTCGTAGTAGTTACAGACGTTTTATACAGCGTTCTACTGCCGATACTGCGGCGTAGGCTGGACGTACCCACGTGCTTGTGCCCCTGATAAGGTTGCGGGTCGTGACATAAGCGCCACTGACCTCTATGGATACCTCATACCTGAGCCGCATGAGCGCTACATGGCTGAACCGCATGGATGTCTCGTGACCAAGCCGCATATATATCTCATAACTGATCCGCATAAATGCCTCATGGCTTAGCCGCATGAACATTTGCATAACAGAACCGCATATGTGCTTTTAAGACTGAGCCGCATGCGGCTCATATTTTTAAGCTGCATGCGCATTCCTCATAACTGGGCCGCATAGGGTCTATTTGGCTGAATGTTGTTTTCTTCTACCTACTAACCCCCCCTTTTTTACAAAGATCCGGCTAGCGAATTTCTCCAGGACCGGTATCGGCGATAGAGTGAAAATGCACCATTCTGACACACACATCAGACAGCTCAGAACTCCCCATGCTTCGGAAGAGTTTTTTCTGCGCCATTTTGGCATACACATCAGACAACTCATAACTCCTCATGCTTCGGAAGAGTTTTTCCAGGTGGTAGGAAGAACCTTTATACATCGGAGAGTTGGACGGTGGTCAGGCGTCATCGTGAAAGTCATGTTTTCACGGCTCTCCAAGTAGGCAAAACCACCATTAGGGATGTTGTTTTGAAGGTATGGTCTTTTGGAGGAGCGGGACTAAGGTATCCGCAATACGGAGGGAAGAAAAGCATGCTATATTTGCCCTCCTCCGTGCAACTCCTTGGAGATTCAACAGCCTTGTTTGCTTCTCAGCAGTAAAACATGACTTCCTTCGAGGGCCACGAAACTGCTTTTTGATGAAGGCGAAGTGTTGTCAAACTGACCAAACTATGTATTGCTGGATTTTCCTTTCTTTTCTTTCTGCTGCTGATGTAGTCCTATGAATGTAACTGATTTTGAATAAGCATAATACACTCACTCCATTCTTTATTTGTAGCATCTGTGGTGCTTGTACTAGAGGGCCTAATACAGCATTTGTGTTTGATAAAGGACATCCCTACTGGGGGATTTTTTGTGGACCTATTGTCCTTTTGTGCATCTGAAAATGCGAGCAAATAGATTTGAATACTATTTTGTGGACCTACTACTCTTTGGTACACCGATGGTGCGAGTAATAGATTAGGATTAACTTTTGTGGACCTATTACCCTTCTGCGCATTGGTGGTACGGGTAATAGATTTGAAACAAAACCCAACAGAGGTAATATGGACGTGATGGATTTTGTGGTCTTAACACCATGTCTTTTATCCCGGGTTGGGTACAGGTGTTAAGTCGGGAGATTATCGGTATCAGAGGTAATATGGACGTGACACACGATAATCAGGCATAATCTTTGGTGGACCTATTACTCTTCTACGCACTGGTGCTGCGAGTAATAGATTTTGAGACAAAATCTAACATAGGTAATATGGACGTGATAGGTTTTGTGGTCTTAACACCATGTCTTTTATCCCGGGTTGGGTACAGGTATTAAGTCGGGAGATTATCGGTATCAGAGGTAATATGGACGTGACACACAATAATCAGGACCAGGAAGTTTGCTCAGAGATAATGATAAACTGGGCAGACTCCTGTGAGGTAAAGCATTAGAGTGGGAGTTCAGAGGTATCAGCATACATGACTCGTCACTCAGGGAGATGCGATAGAGTGTGAGTTCAGAGGTACTTGGTGTACATAACTCGATAGTTTGGGAGATTTGATGGTTTGAGGGAGTACCGGCATGTCCTTAAACATAGTATTTCTTCAGGAATTTGCCGTTTATGGGCATCATGAGCAAGTCCCCGTTCTGTTTCGCGAGCCGGTATGCGCCGTTAGAGAATACGGTCTCGATGATGTATGGACCCTCCCACTTGGGCTGAAATTTGCCGACGGTTTTGTGAGTCATGACCATTGGTCTGCGAACGGCCAAGACGAGATCGCCTACTTGGAATGTCCTCTGCTTGACTTTCTTATTGAAGGCTCGAGAGATACGTGCTTGATAGAGCTCGATGCTTTGTTGAGCTTGCAAACGTTTCTCGTCTAACGCTTCCAATTCTTGTAGCCGTCGGCGGTAGTTATCGTCCGACGTCAACCGGTAAGTAAGAGCCACACGAAGCGAGGGGATCTGAGTCTCCAATGGGAGAACTGCCTCGCTTCCGTACACCAGAGAGAACGGTGTATTTCCCGTAGCCGTCCGACTCGTAGTGCGGTATGCCCATAAGCATTCGTTCAGCTTTTCATTCCAGTCGCGCTTGTTTGAAGACACGAACTTCTTGAGAAGCTTGATTATGGTCTTGTTCAAGGCTTCAGCCAGACCATTAGCCGATGGATTGTAGGCCGTTGAAATCATATTCTGTATCCGATTCTTATCACAGAATTGATAGAAGGCATGGCTTGCGAACTGCGGACCATTGTCATGAATGATCCTCCTTGGCAGTCCAAAACGGTAAATGACGTGATGTTTTATGAAACTGATCACGTTTGATGTCTTTACCTCTGCCAACGGAACAGCTTCCGCCCATTTGGAGAAGTAGTCGGTGATTGCGAGAATAAACCGGTGCCCTTTGGACGACGGCGGGGTAATTGGGCCAACAATGTCCATTCCCCATGTTTCAAATGGCCAAGAGACCACTGTTGGGTGCAAGAACTCAGATGGCAGATGTATGAAATCTGCGTGGATCTGACAAGCCTTGCACTTCTTTGCATAATCGACTGCGTCTGCTACCATCGTAGGCCAGTAGTAACCCATCCGACGGAGACGGTCCTGCAACTTCGGGCCCGGTTGGTGAACCCCGCAAATGCCATCGTGAGCCTCGCGTAAGATTTCTTTGGCTTCTGCGTTTGACAGACATCTTAGCAGTAGTCCGTCGTAAGATCGTCCATATAGCATTTTTGTTTCGGTGTCATAAAATCTGAGAGAACGCCTTCTGATTGAAGTTGCTTCTTTCATATTCTCAGGCAGGATACCGTAGACTGCAAAGACGATGAACGGGAGTCTCCAGTCTTGCACGTCATTGGTTATCTGGACGGAGTAACTCGTATCCAGTTGAACGTTGATTTTGGGACAGACCAGCTCATGGCCTATAACGTCAACTGGATGATGAGCATAATTTGGAACCGCCAAAGAAGCGACGAGGCCTGCTAGGACGTCGGCTTCAATATTCTGGAGCCTAGGAACATGTTCTATAAAGAACCCCTCCAAGGTTGCTATGATAGCAATTGCTGTCTGATGATAAGAAATCAGGTCCGCGTTGCGAACTTCGTACGAGCCTCGAATTTGATTGACAACCAACTGCGAGTCGCCATATGCTTCTAGGTATTCGACTCCTACTTCTTTTGCAAGTCGGAGCCCGATGACCAAAGCGTTATATTTGGCTATATTGTTTGAACAGGGTTCCGTGAGAGAATATGCCCGGTTGACCACCAATCCGAAGGGAAAAATTAACACTATCCCGACTCCAGCGACGATATCACCTTGGGACCCCGTTCTTGAGGCACCGTCGAAGAACATTCGCCAAACGTCTTCATGTGAAGTCATGTTTGAGTCAATGACTTCATCTGGGATTTCTTCATAGATTCTGGCCGTTTCTGAGCCTAGATGGGCTGCCAGAAAGTCGGCCAAGGCTTGACCTTTGACAGCCTTCTGCGGAACGAAGACCATGTCGTAGGGGGATAACAGTATCGCCCATGTGGCTAGACGAGAACTGAGTGCGTCTGGCTTGGTCATGAGAACCCTGAGGGGATTGACTCGCGAGATAACATGGATGGTCTGCCCTGACACATAGTGTCGTGTTTTCTGAATGGCGAATACCAAGGCAAGGCATTCCTTCTCTACGGCGGTGTACCTATGCTCCGGCCCCACCATCATTCGACTGAGGTAATAGATGGCTTGTTCGTGCCCCGCATCATTGTTTTGTGCTAGCAAGACGCCGAGGGAGTGTTCTATTACTCGTACATATAGCAGGAAAGGCTTTCCGGCAACCGGGGCTACCAGAACTGGCGGATTCGTCATGTATTCCTTAATGTCATCAAAGGCGCGTTGGCATTCCTCGTTCCAAACGAAAGAGACGCCTTTCTTCATAAGTTGTGTGAAGGGTTGACATCGTCCTGAGAGGTTAGATATGAACCTCCTGATGTAGGCTAGTCTTCCCTGAAGGCCGCGGAGTTCACGGAGGTTCTTCGGCGAACTCATCTCCAGGATTGCCTGTCTTATCGAGGTCTATGTGAATGCCCGTGGAAGTAATGACAAAGCCCAAGAACTTCACGCTGGACACGCCCAGGAAAGACTTGGTGGGATTCATCTTCAAATTGTGTACTCATATAAGATCGAACATTGTTCTCAAATCGTGCAGATGGTCATCCTTGGAGTGGCTTTTGACGGCGATGTCGTCAACGTAGCACTCCACCGTCTTGCGCAAGTGATCTCTGAAGATGACGCTCATAGCACGTTGATACGTAGCACCAGCGTTCTTCAGGCCGAAGGGCATGACTGTGTAGCAATACACGCCGACCTGTGTTCAGAATGACGTATGCTTCTCATCGTCAGGAGACATTTTGATTTGATTGTATCCTGAAAAGCCATCCATAAAGGACATGCGCTCGAAGCCACACGTATTATCGATCATTATGTCGGTAATGGGAAGAGGGAATTCATCCTTAGGACATGCCGCATTCAGATTGCGAAAGTCGATGCAGATTCGGATCTTCCCGTTCTTCTTGACGACCGGTACTATATTAGCTATCCAGTCTGGGTGCTACTCCTCGCGGATGAAACCGCTAGCTATAAGCTTGTTTACTTCCGCTTCGATGGAGTTCATGATGTCTGGACGGAACCGCCGTTGCTGTTGCTTGACTGGTTTCGCGTCCGGATGAATATTGAGCTTATGAAGTGCGATCTCGGGGTTTAGCCCTGGCATGTCTTCATAGCTCCAGGCAAAGACGTCGATGTATTCTCTGACGAGTTGCAGCAACGACTCCCGCTAGCCGTTTGTCAGGTTTTTACTGACGAAGATTGGCTTTAGAGAGGATTCATCACCGAGGTTAACTTGCATGACCTCATCTTCAGTGGGAGGGTCACATAGTTCAAAGCGCTTCTCCCATTGTGCATCCAGTTGTTGGACCCATGGCTCCAATTCAAGAGGTTCGAGTAGATCTTCGTCTTCCTCTTCAATGTCAGCGGATGCCATGTTGACAGATAATGTCTGCCTGAATATATCTCCAATGCTGTCGTCGGAATCGTATGTAGGTGATTCGGATGAGTGAGAATGCCACTCGCATTCCTCATCGGAGCTCTCGGGCGTTGTTGCTGGTGTAACATAACCGAGGCCGCATTTGGACTTGCCGTAATAATCCCGAGGTTTTCCAGACGGAGTTGTCAGCTGCAGAGGCGATCGCCGACCGTTGCCGTAATTCAGACCTGGGGTAGCCTCCATGTCATACCCCTGCTTTTGCATGAAGTACTTGGCTTGAGGACTATACAGGTAGAGCGGTAGTCTTCCAGTATCGGGTTCGAGATCAAACTCTTGAGGCAGGAAGGGTTGAGGTCCTTCTTTTCGGCCAAAGATGATCGTGTGATCCCCTTCTCTTCTGCCTGGGACTAGGAAGTAGGCATCTTTAATGGGAGCAAGTCGGTTCGTGGTATGGACGGTTGTCACCTGTGTGTGCAGGTTAGTGTCCCAACCGAGTTCCATAGTATACATCATATTGAGTTTATTACACTCAGGATAGTTCAATGGCAGCCTCTTATTGATGAAATAAGAAATTTTATCCACAGGGATTACATCATCGGGAGAGGGACTATCCACCTTTGCAACAAGATACTTCGCGAGTTCTGCATCCTCTTCAGCTACCCCCTGCGTGATCGGAGGTGGGGACGTTGTCCTGGGCAACTTGACCGCCAAGGGTTCTGCTTGTGGCATTGGCTTGCCTGAGGGTGTCGGATCGACACTTGGTTGTCGGCTCATCTTGGGAGGACGGATGACCATCGGCTCGGCAGGGGACTTCGTGTCTTCCGATTGCTTTTCACTGGATCTTGGCAATCGGATCACCATCGGCCCTATGACGGGCTTTGGCTCTTGGCTTTGGGAGTCGGATGACCATCGGTTTCGACTGTGCAGCTAGGGCGGGGGAACCGGGCACCTCTTTATGCAAAGTTGCGACAAGGGGTGCGGCTTCGCCCGGTTTACGTGCCTGGAGATGAATTGTCAAGGGTTCCTCTGGCCCTGCGATGGCCTCCAGTTCGTCAGTTGTGTTTCTTGGATTCGTCATATAGACAAGCCTCCGAAGAATAATAAGACTCAACCCCTTTAAAGGGATCGATGTCGGCGAATTCAGTCTTCACGAAGCTGTGCTTACTGACATACTTGAAGCATTGGTGGAGGGTGGATGGCACGATCATATAGTCATGTATCCACGGACGCCCCAAGAGGATATTGTAGGACGTATCTGCATCTATGACGTAGCAGGTAACCTGTCCTCAGGTCGCCGATCTGACATTTCAATCGGATCTAAGGGATAGCTCCTTCCTGAGTTGAAACCGCTAATGGCGGTGTTGGTCGCTGCTAGCCGGTGCATAGGGATGTCGTGGACTTGAAGCAAGCTTTTCGGGATGATGCTTGTCGACGAGCCAGGATCGATGTGCATCCGATCCACCTTGATGTCGCCTATGTATCCAGTGTAGTACAAGGGGCGATCATGCATGTTGGTCTTGATCAGCATGTCCTGTGGGGTGAATACGATGTTGGGCATTGTATCTACACTGTTGTTGCCCTGAAGATCTGCCGACGAGTCTTCTCCTGTAGGTTTGACCTGGGCTAAATAAGCGTCAGCATTCTGGAGCGCTTCGCTCAATGCGACACGAAGATCCTTGGAGAGCCTTAGGAGCTCATATAATGACAACTTTGCCGGCGTATTAGCCAATTGTGCTAATATGTCAAAGTTGTAAGGTCTCCCCAGCCCTTGAGGTGCATCTTTACGGAGCGGCCTGTCGAAGCGGGTTTTCTTCGGCTTGGCCCTGTCTGCCGATGGAGGCTGAGATGGCCCCGGAATATCTGTGGCGGGCAGCGTTGCCGGTTGAGGTTCTTCAACTGAACTACCCGTAGTGGGCTGGACTTGTGCCCCAGACCGGGTAACAACGGCCGCCGCTTCCTCAGCTTCGGTTGAAATTGTATGGAAGGATCTGGACTTCCTGCCCTTCTTCTTGTTGGCTGGAGATGACACCGCCTAGGTAACTTCGGACACTAAGTCTGGGTGCACCCACATGATCTCTCCTCGCGACGTGGTGAGAGGTACCAAGCCAGTCGTCTGGTCCCGGACGGGGGGAAGATTAGTAACCTATTAGTAACCTCCATCGTTGTCCGGGGGATAGGTATTACCCCGTCTTGAGTACTTGTTGGAGGGAAGTCGTCGAACTGAATTGACACCATGTTCGCCGCCACGGTAACCTCTTCAAAGTCTAGCGACAGAGCTTTGGAGTCAATAAGATTCTGGATGTACCGCTTTAATTGAAAGCAGTCATAAGTGGCATGATGAACATAGCGGTGGAAATGGCAGTATTTTGGGTCCTCCATCTCTGCCGCTCGAGGCTCGCGCCTTGGTGGAGGGAGTTGGATCATGTCCCCTTGTAAGAGCATGTCAAAGATAGGCTTGACATGACTATCTTCGAATGAGTAATTCACCTTGGGCTACTGAGCTTCTGTCTGCTTTTGTTCAGGCTTCTTGGTTGAATCAGCGACCAGGGCCTGTTTGCCCTTATTGTCCCGATTATTGGAGGTGCCATCAGTGTTGTTGTTATTGGAGGTAGTACCAGGACGTTTGCTTTTGACCTCTCCATCCGGGATGTGTAATCCCAGCTGGCGAGCCTTCTTTAACTTCGCCTCCGCATTGGTGGCGCTTATGATGAAGGTCGTCCAATCCCTGAACTGATCTTCACCCATCCAGAGGCTGATTGCGGAGAGCAACTTCTTCTGACAGATTTCAATCAAGGAGCTTTCGGGATTGTCTTAGGGCAATCTCATTGCAGTTTGGCGGAACCGCTCGATATAGTTCCTTGTTAGCTCCCTTTCTCCCTGAACAACGTCCATGAGGGATGACATTGTCACATCATGTCCCACTTCGTAGAATCTTTCTAGGAACATGTGCTTGAAGCCGTCAAAACAGGAAGGTTGCGATACCAGTCAAACGCGATCCCCTCCAATGCTCCGATGAATAATCGTGTGAGGATGGCGTCACTATGCGGCAAGTGGTCGGTAGTGACCTCGAAATAAGTCATGTACCGACTAGCAGAGGTCTTCCCGTCATATGAATCGATATGAAACGGCTTGTACCGTGGTGGAAAAGGCACATCTCTCCATGCAACGGGATACGACTGCCGTATTCTCAGGTCCCGAGAGGAGTCTCGGGCATTGAACATTGCCCGAAGCTCCTGGACTTCCCTCCTTGCCTCCCTTGCTTCATCTGCAGCTGAAGG
The DNA here is from genome assembly GCA_029216955.1 of Iris pallida. Lineage (NCBI taxonomy): Eukaryota > Viridiplantae > Streptophyta > Magnoliopsida > Asparagales > Iridaceae > Iris > Iris pallida. The sequence goes on from JANAVB010039216.1 coordinate 5,962,847, forward strand.
AGCGGATGCTCCTAGAGGATTGTCATCCAAAGGAGGAGCGGTTGTGTTGGAGTCCGCGTTGACTGCGGGTTCCAAGCTTGTTTGTCCAGGCATCCCTGCTGGTTGAGTCGGCAATGCAGCTTTAATTTCGTCTACTGACTTGACCAAGGACAGGAGCATGGCTTCAAGTACTTCTAGACGTTGTCGGTCAGTAGGCGCTTCATGATCATCGTCGGCCATAAAGACTGTCCGTACGTGGGTAGAGGTGGAAGGGATCGTAGCAGAGGTGCTCTCTGTGTCGTACCACCGTACCGAGAAATCGTCGGGGAATGTCGACATGTCTTCCTCCTCGGACTCCGAAGGGGTGCTACCCCCTGTGCAGGAAACCACATCATCTTGGCGAAGGCGGTCATCCTCAGGGACGTCCACGTCTGTTGCATAATTTCAGTGGATCGCTACCCCCTGTGTATGCTCTTGGAACACCGGGTCGTCGTATACATTGAGGGGATTGCTACCCCCGGTCTCATCTACCCCCAGGGAGGTCAAAGATGCACTTCCAGGTGTTGGAAGCTTCTTTTTGGATCGAGTGCCTAGGTAGACACCCTCTGTGGTTGTCGGTGGCAGTCCTCCAGACGAGAGTTTCCTTGTAATGTTGGCGGAGATTGTCGGGCTGGAAGATCCTGTCATCTTTCCTCCCTTGCCGGGAAGAACCTTCCGGGTTGAATTACAGGAGGCGACAGGAAATTCCTCGTCTCCCGGAATTTGCACATGTTTCTCAAGTTGTTGTTGGAAGGGTGCTGGGTGCTGCAGTCGTTGGAAAACGGACTGCCGATCCTCAGGTGCTGCCGACTTGTCGTAGCAGCAGTTGATGATGACTTAGGTGCAACGACGTCCCGGGAGGGGCTCATCATATGCCAAGGTTGCTTCTTTCTCCTTGCGTTTGTGACTAATCACCTCTCGCAAGTTGATAGCGGATTGATCTACCTTTGCACCCCATTTGTGGACTCCGGTATTCCGAGCACACGGGTGCGTAGGTGTCATGTTTGCTCCCTGATCCGAGGTTAGTAAAAGCACTTGCTCTCGATCGTTGGAGGGAGACTTTTGAGATCCACCCTGTCCGTTAGCCCTGGGGGACTGGACGCGGGTGGTTCTGTACAACTTTCCATCAGGAGCCCGTGTAACAGTTAACGTTGTCCGCTGACGGTCAGCAACTTGGACAGTTGACTGGGCTTGTTGGGCCCGCATTGTCCTAGACTTCTTTGACTTAGCACCCGAAGACGCATAGTAAAAAGAGTCCAGATTGATACATCCCACATTCTCAATGGGCCGCATGGAGTCGGACCCGCATGAGAGACGGTCAAACACAGAGCTTCTGATAGGGCCGCATGAGACACTCTGCCTATGGCCAGGATTGGCTGCCGCATGGGCCATCTGCCTGCGGCCAGAGTTGGTTGCCGCATGAGTGATCTGCCTGCGGCCAGAGTTGGCTGCCGCATAGGCGATCTGCCTGCGGCCGGAGTTGGCTGTCGCATGGGCGATCTGTCTGCGGCCAGAGTTGGTTGCCGCATGGGTCATCTGACTGCGGCCAGAGTCAGCTGCCGCATGAGTCATCTGCCCATCCCTCTTATGCAGCCTCTTCCTCGTCCGCATGGATTTCCCTTGTGTCCCAAAAAACTCAGCATCGTAGTGTTTTCCTTTGCTGGATTAGGAGAAAGTGGGGTTATCTGCGGTCGGAAGCAAGGTCGCGGGAGAGTCTTGATCACCGTCTTGGGCCGCAGAAGGAGCTTCTTCGAGGACCTGGTTGGGGGCAACAGTTTTGTGCTTCGACATGCTGTGGGCTCTCTTTGGGTTGGCTCGCTTCTACGATGAGCTGGCGCTCCCTTCAGAGAGCATTTCTTTGAATGCTCGTTGGTCAAATCGAACCACGAGCATTTGCTGTGTGGAGCCGAGCTTGGACGCGTCAGATTGTGTCACCAACTTCTCATCAGAAGAGAAGGATGTCCCCAGCAGAGTCGTCATCGTGTTTGCCATTAAATATCAAGCATAACAAAATTACAAATGAATTGAACTTGATTGCAAACTCGCTTGTACAAAGGAAAGCCTAGAAAGAAATCCTAGGAAACAATCTAAGTACAATTGTTTAGTTTTGATTCTGGAGGATGACGATAGAGGCTCGAAAAAGTGTAGCAACTCTGCCTTACTCCTTGGATTATCTGACGCGCTCCTTGCTCTTGAAGAAATTGTCCTTCGTAGGTTGCCAGCCTTTGATTGCCAACCATTTGCATGGATGTGGTACCCTGCTATTTATAGTATTTTCTGCAGTAGCAGACTTTTGGGCCGCATAAAGGGCTACGTGGCCATGTGTCTATCACAGCACACAAAGGCTCGATCTCGGGCTGCCAGCTGGTGGGGGTTGTTGAGATTTTGTTGTAGCGAATCTGGGTGGTTGAGACTTGGTCAGCCTGCCACGTGTCTCATCGCAAGATAGGATCAGTCTGCTTGAGTCATTTTGAGCCGCATAAGCCTTTTAGTGTTCGGCCATGCTGGGCCGCATAAGACTCATGCGACAGTCTCCGTTAGTCCGCATGTAGCTTGGGGACTTTTGAGCCGCATAGGTTCTATGTTCTGGGCCGCATAAAGTTCATGCGGCTCAGATTGCAGTTACCTTTGGCCGCATGAAGCACATAGATTGAGCCGCATAAGGTTCATGCGGCTCGGATTGCAGTCCTTTTGGCCGCATGGCCATGTCCAATCTGGTGGCGTGACATTTTGTCTGATCACGTCTTATCTTCTTTTTGTCAGAGTGTCAGAGTTGTCAGAACTGTCAGTCTTGCAAATTTTGACAGAGTTTGTCAGCTTTATCAGAAGGATTAATCAGCTTGGCCGCATAAGTAACTATTCTCTCTGCGGCTCAAAATCAGTCTGGTGAAGATGGGCTGCAGGGGGCGTGCTGAGTCTGTCATGCGGCTCTTCTTTATGCGGGTCAATCTGTTCCAGAGTACTCATGCGATCAGTTGTGATCCGCATGAACCCCATATTTTTCATGCTTCTACAGGCCTCTGCACTAGAACAAGTCATAACATTCTACTTCTTACTACGTCACATCACAAGATTGCAGCAGGAGAAAGGGGGAGGTGTGATCATGGGTCCCCTGTTTGGCCTCTGGTCAGTCCAACAAGAGGAGGGGAAATGAGAGGGAGGCCGATGATGGGGTCGCATGAGATCGAGGATGGGGCACGATCCAGATGAGAGGATGAGTCGTTGGACTGTCGACGAGGTCCTGGAATCGATGGGAAGGGTTGTCGATGGAGTTAACATGGATAGTGATGAGACGCGCAACTACTGCTAGTTGCCGATGGAGCAATCTGGCCAAAGCTTGTTGCCGAGGAAGACGAGAAGCAGAGGAGGGGGAGGGGTTCGACTTAAGCGCAACCACTTCGGTGGCTGCTGCAGATCGCACCGGACTAGATGCGACGAAGGGGTGGTCGTGTGGACTCTACTGATGACGAGACACAGCTGGTTGAGCGGAGCTAGTGCAGGACTACTCGAGCAGAGGGCTCGCAGGCAGTCTGACCCAGGAGCTGCTTTGGCGGTCTCGAGCATTGGGAATCATTGACGGGTTCCGAAGGAGCGAGTTCGTTGTTGGTGTCGAAGATAGAAGCAAGAAAGGAGGGAACCTCGGCGAGGCGTGTTGGCATTGCTCGTCAGGCTGCATATCAGAGTCGGGGAGGTTCTCGCCTAGATGTTGGTGATGGAGGAAGGGGGTTGCGGGGTCGAGGTTGCTCGTGGCCGTCGTTGGCAGGATCGGACTCCTCCTCGAACATTGGAGGATATAACGAAGGGAATCTAAGGTTAGGTCTTTCTTGGCTCCTAATGATGTCGACGGCGGGAGAGAGGGAGAAGGGGATGCGGAGGAGAGTGGAGGGTTTAGAAGCCATCCAGGGGTATGCCAACTCCGTCAGGGCAGCAAGTTGCCTAATTATAGTTTAGAATATTAACTCGTATAAAATGGAACTTTAGGATATCAAGTTGCAAAATTGAAATAGTTCATGATATTTAGTTGCAACGAAGCCAAAAATAATAATAATGAAAATTGATTGGGGGTCTGCTTGATCCCATCCTTTCTAACCTCTGAAGTCTTGAGTGAAATTACATCAAAACATTGCATCGAGTAACGCTTTTAAAAAGATGTATGAAAGGGGCATGCATAGTTTCTTTTGGGGCCGGCTACTTACCGAGGACTATCTTCGGGTTCATCTAAAAAGTCTAAGAGTAGCCTTTGACTAGTATTCTTGCCATTGAACTCCTTTCCTGCATCATTTAATCCATAATCATGGTCATCCCATGTGCCAATAACCTGCAATATTCACCAGTTGACCGGCCGACCGACATGGATATGCAAGCAATGTAGAAACAATCATACAACGAATATAAAGGAAGCGCGCGAGAGGGAGAGGGAGAGGGAGAGACCTTGGCCTTGTTCCTGAGCCTGGAATATCCAGGATTGGCTTTGGCTGCGGCGTAGTTGTCCTCCATGTGGTGCTCGTCGGAGGGATAGAATCTGGGGGCGTTCTTCCACGGGCCGAGGGTCCTCTCCTTTCCGAACACCCTCCATGGCCGACGCTTGTCCCCGTATATGTTGTCCCCCAGCCATATGAATACCTGCGGATCAAAATCCACAATCGCATCCCAGATTGGCTGCAGTGCACCACCACTCAGTCAGTCCCCCACAAAACAAAACAAAACAAAACAATAAGCATGCATGCTGCTCTCTTTTTTGTTCGAGACCAATTATGAAAGAAAATAATACAATAGAATAGTCGGTCATTAATTGGTACTTGTGGAGAGCTCTGGTTAGAGCAAGAGCCGAAGGCGATGCGACTGACTACTGGAGGAGAAGATGGAGATGGAGTTTGTGATCCTTCCGAAACCCTAGAGAGGACATTCAAGAAGAAGAAGAAGAAGAGAATCCTCAATTCTACTACTGGAGTGGCCATGAGAAAAACAAATGAGAATGATGGAGTGGTGTTTTCACAAATTTTACTTTCTTCCTTCCTTCCTCCTAGTAATTAATTTACAATTACAGGGAAGAGGAGGAAGAATGAGTCCGTGGAAGCATGAACTACTCACTCCATTTGTTTATTTTCTTTTGCATATTCACGACACGTCTATTGCTCAACAGCTCGAGGCTAAAAATAGAAAGAGCTTTGTAATGCCTACAACCAAAATGCTTACAATTTTAGTGGTATGGTTGGATGGAGCCCATGCAGCACGGATGAGAGGGACGATGGGACCCATGTGTAAAAAGTGGAAAAGAGAGGTTGTAAAGATGCCCTTGTTTCAGTGCTTCTGGGTGACATTAGTTTAAATTGTATTAAATCTATCTACATGTCAAACTTACAATTTACAGTCTTAACTTCTATCCCTCTCGTACGGATAATAACTATCTTAGCTAGAAAGTTGGCATAGAACTGGTTCAGTCTAGTCTATCGATTACTTCAGATCGCTAATTGGTCACCGGACGTAATATTGTACAAGTCTAATTTATACTTGTAGAAGACACGAACGTACACTTACACAAGTGATAATTCATTTAAACAAAGGGTTGAAATCAAATAGCAGTAGAATGAAGACACAATATAGGAAGAAAATGGCTTTTCTTTAATAATTTTGCAACGGAGTACAATATATAAATACATTGAGATGTCGTCTCGACTGACATTCATGAAATAACAAAAGACTAATAAGCTATCAGGAAATAATCAGGGCCGGCCCTGAGCTAATGGGGGCTCGAGGCAAAACTTTCAAACTGGGCCCCCATGTATAATGTAAAAAAAATATAAATAAAACATAATTTTGTTATAGTCAAGATTTGAACCAAGAACCTCCTAAATACAAGTCTAGCATTATAACCGCTACACCACAATGTTTTTTTGTTAAAAGAAGATACATAATACATACTATTTCTATTATAAATAGTTCTATGTTGGTGCCCCCTTTCGTCAGGGGGCCCTGGGCCGTCGCCCGGCCTGCCCTGGGCCAGGGTCGCCCCTGGAAATAATACTTGTTGTTCCATACATCATGTCCCTTTATTAACATTGAAAATAAAATGCCTTCAAAATGAACCAACTTCAAGTACTTCAAAATAGGAAGAGCTTGAGTCATTTTTTCGAAACTTCAACTAGGTTTGTGCACCCTCGTCGTTCTCGACACATGTGGAAAAGGAGGTCAGCACATTTGGAAATGAACTGGTGCAGGACTAATCCAATCGTCTAAACCAAAATTGTAGTCATTTTAAGCATGCAATTTATTAGGTAATCTTGCTAGTTAGAACTAAGATCGATTGACAGTTTATATCAATAACATAGAGTAAAACCATGAAACTTATAAACACATCACTTATTACTGTTTTCTTACCATAGCCGATGTATTCGTCCCTACATAAAATAAAGATGGATACTTATTGCCATTATAGAAGACATAATTAGCATGTTGTTTGTCTATAAGATCATTGGCGAATCCAACATCATGAAGGACTATTATGTGGTATTGCGATGCGTTCGTCTAGTTTGAGTAGCTAGCCCCACTGAATGTCCCAAATACCTCGTGCGTGAAGCACGTTCCACATAATTTTTCCTAGGTCGAATCGATTCTAGTGTTCCGAATATTGTTTAGAGAAAAGCCAAACATTGTGCACAAGTTATACATGACCAAGCAAAACGTGAACAGTTTAGTATAAAACATAATCATGGTAAAAAAATTGAATTAAAACAATATAAATATATACTTGTACATCATTTTATTCTCGTAATTCAGTGTTGTTTCGACTGGCGACCCATTGGTTCCAAACCATCTGACTATCCCATGGTACCAACCACATTCCAACAATTCTGTGGTATCACACCACAACTATCCACTTATTATGCGTAGATCTTACTACATAAATCTCGTGCATGAATGCACCTTTCATAAGTGTTTTATCTTACTACATAATCTTCGATATCCAGGAGGCCAATTTTTTTTCGATCAAGTACACATCTTTGAACTAAAACGAATCAAGGGAAGACAAAAAGGATCTCTGATACTATTATGTCATGCTCTGATTTCGGTGGGCCGTAAAGTTGCCACTGGATGTGATGTTGTACAAGTCTATGTTGTGCTTGTATAAGCCACAGATTTGCACATTGACAAAATAGACTGAATCAACAACAATGCAGTAGAACTATAATACATAAAACTAAATGAACACAATGTAATAAGAACAAAATATTTTCTTTTACTAATACTTGCATTGATTACATAGGCTTTCAATAGTCAACTGATACATGCCGACTTGGTTTGCAACTTTGAATTAAACATAATTATAATGACTCATTTCATAAAATACTTCTCTTTATAGAAAAATGGCCGTGCATCTTCTGATATTTCGCTCTCAAGGATGTGGATCACTATCGCCTCGAATCATCTAGCAGGACATCCAATACATGCGGACAATCTAGTGAGTGGTCAACACATTTGGGAATGCACTGGTGAATGAACAAAAGCAACACTTGTTGAACCAATCACTAAGTAATTTAGTGAGAAAATATAGCTTTTAATAGTGGTCTTTAAACTTTTATCTACGTTCATTACATGACATATACAATTCCAGTGTTCAGATTCCTACTGAAAACATAAACGAAACAATATTTCTTATTTCATTCATTCAAGTAGTAATTCAAGCACAACATTTATTTCTTTCAAACATAACATATGCAACATATTTCTAAAGCCATATTCATCCTCAGGGACATACTTGTAGGATTTCATATGACTCAAATTTTATATAAAGAGCCATCTATGATAAGGGACATAAGCAATAAAGCATCACTTATACAGTAATTTTTACTTACGGTCGACGATTCATCCTTGCATCAAACTTGTTAGACTTGCAATACTTTTTTAATATGCATGCGCCTATCTATATGATGGTCCATGGGAGACTTTTCATGATTAGCAGTTGTGACCCACAATTCAGCTCTTCACTAGTATGTGCGACTATTGACAAATGTGACTCATTGTTCAACTCTTCACTAATGGACTTGACTATTAGCAGTTGGGACGTACAAACTCATCTTACTAATAGACATGACAACCCTTTATCGCGAGGATTAACGTTCTAAATTTCAGCTTAGGCGCTAGAATGCCTCCAACCGGCCGAAAAAACCACTAGGCGGCTAGCCTATGCGCTTGGTAGGCCTAGGCGGTTTTAAAATTTCAACCCCCCCTCCACAAAAAACAGAAATAAAATGATTCAAAACTAACATTAGGCGATTGGACGATGACATCGGGTGGTGGTGGTGTACTGTGCTGGTGGTGGTGGTGCTGTTGTGGTGGTGGTGGTGGTGGTGGTGGTGGTGGTGGTGTGGTGTGGTGTGGTGGAGGTGGTACTACGAAGAGGAGAGTAGAGGGATGAGAGGAGAGGAGAGGTAAGGAAAGGGATGGAGGCTGCTCTCTCTCTCATCCCATTTGATTATGGTTAGTTTATAAAAAACACTGACAAAAAATTGATGGGAATCAAACCTGTGACCTTTCATGAGGTCAAGACATATTCTCACTACTAACCAAACTGGCAAAGATGACTTTGTGTTTAAATAACATATACATAATATATATATTTGAAAGTAACTTATACTGATATAAAAATATTAAGTTTGCCGCCTATGCGGCCTAGACACTAGGCGCCCCTTTGGCGCACTGAATCCGTCTAGCAAAATTTATAACACTGCGTGGACGTACAAGCCTCAGGGTGTCTCACATCTCTCATAGGTCGAGCGATTCTCAGTTCTCCAAGAACCGGTCGAGAGACCATACCTTGTGCATAAGTTGTCCGAACATATGCATGATATGCGCTTCTATCAGATAAAACTCCACGATACAACGGTTATGCAACAAGTAAATATTTTCAACTTTTTTCTTCAATCAAACCACAGAGCCAATAGTTTCTTTCTTTCTCTATTTCATAGCATTTCGTTTCAACGATACAAGTTATTCCATACAGTTCTATCTTTGCAACATACGATAAAAGGGAACATGTATGCATTCTTACTATACAAGCATGGCAACATTTTTTTCTCTCTTCACAAGCATGGTAACAGTTCTTTCGATTAAGCGATAGTCTTACTTTAGCATGAAATATTTTATCTCGAACAAGTATAGCAAAAGTTATTTCATTATACAAGCACACAAATTCTCTTATTAAAGCATACATACTCATACTATCGTTCTTAGCAATTATAAACTTATTCTTAGCAACAAGCATGCATTCATTCTTTATAGATTCTTTATTAAGCATGAAATAATCAAAAAGTAAAGTCTTGCCCACTCACCATAGTACTTCGTCTTTTTGTCCTAATAAGAGAGCTCTTACTGAAGGCTTCCTCTCAAGCCAGCAAATCGATATCAATATTCATACATAATACCTCTGCTAGGAGCAGGGCATCACAGAACCAATGGGTATGGACATCTGATGTACCACGAGGAAAAACTGTTAAATAAATACATGACTGAATTGAAATACTAAAGAACTAAACTACTTATAACTAAGCATCTCCAAGAATCTACGTTATTTCTAAACGTGATCAGTAGCTGTGATGTTCAAATCGTCCTCATTACCACCATAATAGTTAGGATATCCAACCTGGTCTCCTATCAATGTTAGTTATTTAGTCACTATAAAGCAAAGTGTAACAACAATACTAATTTAGACGAAAAGATATAAATGCGGCTTCGAAATGGTTCAAAAGTGAACCGTTCGAGCCGTATGTATATCATCAATCATTTAATTAAAAAATTACGGAAGGTTTTAATTTTAAACTTTTTTTCCTGCATAACTGAATATTCCTTTTATTCACATATATCCAAAATCCATACATATATTTAAACATATACCCAAAGTCCTACAAATAACAAATTTTGATTAAAATATAATATTTAAACTATATTTAATCTAACTACGTGATATTATCTAAATATAAATTCACAGTTCTACAAATAATAAATTTTAATTAAAATATATTAAATATTTAAACTAAAACTATGTAAATATATATTCAAAAGTATAATTTAATTTTTTATACACGTACATTTCACGTGCATATTACTAGTGCATATAAAACATGATAAGAAAGTAATAGGGCAAATGTTAAAGGCCACCCCCTTTTTACTAAGGGCCACCAACTTAAAACTTTAAAAAAAATTACAAGTTTGCCATTTTGAATACACTAAGGGCCACCCCACTTCTGTCAATTGAGGACTGCAGGGCTTGCCTGCAGTCCAAAGTGAAGACAGGACTGCAGTGCTGGCCTGCAGTCCTCAATTGACAGTTTTTTTTTTTTTTACATACAGTGACTGCAGGGCTTGCCTGCAGTCCAAAGTGAAGAGAGGACTGCAGTGCTGGCCTGCAGTCCTCTCCGTCGATCTGGAGAAACAACCATGAAGAGGAAGAATGTGGACTGCAGGCAAAGGTGGACTCCCTTCGTTTTTAATTTCCAATCCCTCTGTCTCTCGGTTCTGAGGAAAAGGTGGACTCCCTCACCACTCTCTTTCCAGAGAGGACTAGAGAGCACGAGAGAGGGGAAGGAAGAGGGAACAGAGAAAGAGGAGAATTCGTGGAAGAGAGGGAGTGGCTCACCGGCTTCGGCGGAGTGCTGCGTTGGTCGGAACTGGGTCCGGGTGATCTCGGTGTGGCCGGAACTGGCTCACCGGCTTCGGCGGAGTGCTGCTCAATTTTTGTTTTTGTTTTTTCTTTTCTTTGGTTCCTCTTGGTGTAAATCACTTTACATTATGTTGCTCGATAGTGTAAGTAGAATAGGACAAGTGAGAACATGGACTATCTATTTTAACAACATATATATCCTAATTAGCCCTTTTTTTTCTTGTTTAGTTTCCTGTATATATAAAAAAAAGGAAAAAAAAAGAAGGAGAAAACGAAAAACTTGGCCACGAAGTGCCCCTCAATTTGAGCCTCAAAATGTAGACAAGGGAAGCAATGAGGGTCCAATCTCTAGTAAAGAGTAGAGTCGGTTCCTAACCTGTCTGTCTGTGCTGCATTCTATTGTTTTTCAGTGTGCTCATCAACAACAACAATAGCCAAACAAAGTTAACAATGCAATTGCAAACAGTCCCTTCTTTTTTCTGTGGTGTCAATCCCAAACCTCTTTTTACAGCCCCTCCTCGCACCCATCAGTATAGGATCTCCTCCTCTCCCGCTTCTCCTATCCGATCCCTATTATCAGCAGAGAAGGAGGCGGATTCCATGGCTGCCAAGTGGGCCCAGAAGACCGTCGTCATCCCTCCTCACAGGCGAGGCTGCCATCTCGTCACCTCCAAAGTAACAACCATTTCCCTCCCTCTCTTTCTCAATTTTGTGCTCCGATTAAATAGTATTTGCTACGTCTTTCATATCATGTGGTGGCAACAGGAAGATTTGTCTCTAAGGGTTGATAGTTTTTGCTAATAGAACTGTGATTATGCTCGAGTACTAAACACTTATCATCATCTTTGATTGAAAGATCCTCCCGGATTGTGGTTCCCCTTCTCCGGAAGGAGCTAGATCAGCTCTGAAGGCCGAGAAACTCGATTTGACCACTTTTCCGATTGAACCACTTTGTCTTATTTGGATGCTGGGTCTTGTGCTCTACTCCTCAGCTTTGTGGTAACCCGTTGGTCTTCCAAGCCTTGGTGGTTGTCACGTCCCGGTTCCGCAGAACCGATCGTCCTCTCTAGGGCGTGACATAGTGGTATCAGAGCACGACTTTACGTCCTTGGAATTTCGATGTAATTCTTCGACTCTGATGTGGTCTTCGTACTAAATGTTGTTTCTGCAATCGATGTCGTTGGTGCGCTCTCTCTCAATGTTCTGCCGGATGTTCCATACAATAAGTTTATATATTTTGTAAAATTTTACGAGGAAAAAATTTGTTGAACAAACGGTTTCACGTAAGGCACGGTTGGCTGAGTTGATTTGTACACACCTACGTTATGTTGATGATAGCGAGTCGCGTGCAAGATCCAAATTGTTTTGGACAAGGATAAGTTAGACTTGATTCACAAAATGTGAGATGACTATCAATAGAGATGTTATCGAAAGACGATATCATTGATACATTATACATGGATCGTGCTCGAATTTTGAGGAATGGATCGAACGGAGATTCAAGGTGTACCGATTGTGATTCAAAATTTGTTTCGAGGATTTGTTGAGTGACTTCATCCCTGAGTGGTGTATAGGATAGCCTCGGGGATATTGATCGACTGAGGATCGGGGTACCAACGAGTCTATCAGCAAGCGACGTGGAAGTGCAAAGTCTTAGAATGAATTTTACGGAGTTAGTAGTGATCTTGATATCTCATGCGAGATTCATTCAGGCGAACTAGAAACAATACGCATCGGATTGGAATTGCGTCGAGTATAAGATGCAAAATGATAAGAGTAAATAGATTGATCAAGGAAAGCTCATGTGAAACGGAATGGATGACTCAGTCGAGAGAATCGATATGAATCGTGTACGAAAATGTTAGTACGGAACTGAACATAATTAAGTTTGAATTTGACTAAGGAAAGATAGCACGACTGGAAGATAGTGTTCATGGAATTTTGTCTCGAAGTTACGAAGATGATTATAAGGATTTAAGATAGAATGCTCGATAACTTGAGTTAGTATAGAACGATACGATCGAAGGAATATGTTGCTCGATGAATAAGATAGAAAGATAAACCAATGTGATATTGAATTGGACAAATTGATCATGAAACTAGTTTGGAAAATAGCTATAGCAGGATTGATCTTAAATTTGTAAGAGTTGATCGTATAATCAGTTCGGATGATAGCATCAGTTGCACGAATCGGAGTTCGTTGCAAATGAAGATCGTCATGTTATGTATATCATCGATGGTATTGAGGCGTATCAAAGATCGATGTGCGATCACTCGAGGGTACTCTAATTCGAGGAATGATGATCGTGTCAAATGTTATCGTTTGTACGGATTCTATAATTTTGGAGATTGATGGACACATTGATAGTAACAAATATTTGGATGACTTGATTAGATGAACTTGAAGTATACGTGAATAGATAATAGTTAGACTATGGAAAACGAAAATGTTGACAGATTTGATGATCATTAATACGAGGATTATATGACTCAGGAATTTATAGTAGGCGATCTTGCGATTGTGCGATAAGATAGACGCACAAAATTGAGGACTAGTAGGACTGAAATTTGAGGAAAGTCAAAATAGACAATTGTATGATTAGATTTTACGACTCAGAATTAGAGTCAAAATTGCGATTTGTGATCGATGGATTATTACTTGTAATTTTGTAATTGAGGCATACAAATTTAGATTGATAGGTCTATTGAACGAATTGAGGATTGCGAGTTTGAAAGTTGTCAGTTTGCGTTGTTGAACCATGTCGTGATCGAGGATGACCGTGAAATGATTTACCATAGGAATGACTTTGCTGAATAACTCGAACCCATGGACTGAACGTTGCAAGTGCGAATAGAAGTCTATGCTCGAAGTTTAGAAATCGGAGTGATGCGAGCTTGGGTAGAAAATCCTGTATTATCGACTATGGTTTTACCTTAGAATTGGGGGGGGGGGGTTGAGTGTTTTGATACTGTTGTTTATGAAAGGTAATCCCAACACTAACTTTGACTTTAGCCTAGTGAAGATAACCTAGCGGTTAGGCAGACGTCCTTGTGTCGAGAGATTGACTTGGTGTGATCGACCTTAGCAAGAATCGCTTGGGTAGATTATAAAGTTGGGGTAGCTAGTTATAAGAGTTGAGGCATGAATATTGGATAAATTTTCTTAGAAGTTTTAACAATTAGTAGGATTTGATTGGGCGCGATATTGGATATTGATTTTGGATGGATAGATGGTTTACGAATCGAAGAAGTCAAGTGAGTTCTTGAGGATGAAAATTTCACCTGTTAGTGTTGTTCAGATTCTCTATCATGAGGCTTGGTTGAAATACATATATTTCGGGGACGCTTTAAATATGTGCACGATCCAACTCAAGTGGTGTGCTGAATTCAAATAAGACTGAAGGAAGGATCGGGATGTGATAAGAACATTTGTAAAATTGTATGTAAGGGAAAAATATTGATAAAATGATTGATCGGATGAGCTATCATATACTGATTAAACAAATCAAATTTGTTGGATCGGATTTTGAGTAAAGGAGAAAGTTGGTGATCGAAAGTAAATTCGTATGTCGATAAAATTGAATTTGTTTCGAGGATTGGATCAAAGCAAAATTATACTTGGTCGGATTTGAAACGATATTATCATGATTAAGATTGTAGTTAAAAGAGTGTAATCGAGTTGTGCATAATAAGAAGATTCAAATCTTGATTGATTGTTCAAAGGGTTTGGAAAATTTTGGAAGACGAAACGTAGGCGACGCGAACGATAACTTCGGAAGATAGTCAAAATTGGTTAGCGAAAAATTGAGTATCGATACGGATGATTTTAATTTAGGTATTGATGTAGTCAGGTTTGAAGATCGGTTGGGAAATTGACGTAAGGACTTGAAAATATTTTAGTTGGACTTGATTTAGAGGTAACACTGGGTTTCAGTTAGGAATGTCTGACTCGATTATGTTTCGATTTGAAAATAATTGAGGATATCGCTTAGATAGGATTGTCCTAGAATCAATGTTCTAAAAGCGCTAGGCGGACTCGGTGCGGCGGAGGTCCGCCTAGCGCCTAGCCCGCCTAGAATTTTTTTTTGAAATTTTTGAAATTTTGAATTTTGAATTTTGAAATTTGAAATTTCAATGTTCTAAAATCCAAATACTATCTTAAAACCCAAACAAATATCCAAAATACAACTAAGAATAAACAAAATAAAAAAAAAATTCAAAAAAAAATCAAAAAATTCAAAAAATCCGCCGCCTAGGGGCGCCTAGGGCCCGCCTAGCCCACCGCCTAGGGGGTTTTCGGTGCGGTGGGCGGGCGCCTAGCGCCTAGGCGGGCGCCTAGGCCGATTTTTAGAACACTGCCTAGAATTAAGTGTCCGTGTGTGCGACGAGTTATAAGTTACCCCGTGTTTTGAGATGTAGCAGTGCGAAGTGCATTATGGATAAGAGACATGACTTGAGGAATTGTGTTGCGAAATAGTTTGGTTGTCTAAGAATGACTTAGTTGTTCGATAAAATTGACTAAAGCACAACTCTGATGGATGAAACAAATAGGAAGTGTGTGTTCGGAAGATAGTTGATGTATGCCAGATGAATACAAGTCGAGTATAAGTGATAAGTTGATGAGTGTATACTCAGTAAGTTTCGAGCACAGGATTTTTTCTGGATGGTGTATTATGTAGTGCCCCATCCTTCTCAGTTCAACCGGAGGAATCGAAACGCAACGACATTTGGACTTGGCTATGCAATGGCTTGCTCGAAGTCCCGCTCGGTCGAGACAACTTCTCGTTCATATGGGTAGCTTTGATGAACTTACCTCAGCTTGGCCTTCACACTAATAAATGAAAGTTTTTATTTCACTGAATAGGCTTGATAATAAAAGAGATGAATCCACATAGCTAAGAAAAAAATTTCATTGTGTCAAATGTGTATAGAACTTGGAAGTGTTAGCTTGTTGCCTAGATATGCTTGTTGCCTAGATATCAAATCCATGATGGTTTTCAAAGTGGCATTCGGTCTTTCGACCGCACATTAAGTTAAGCAAAGTAATGCTACGGGCTATCAACTTAACGTCATAGCAGGCATGCCCTCCACGATTCCACTGCTTGTCATAGCATTACGTTCTACGGAATCAGTTAGTCTTATAGAAGATGGCACGTTTCCATTGTTTCACGGCTGATTTAAGTAATAGGTCCCCACGGTCTCACAGTTTGTCATATAGAGTATGGCACGGTCTATGACACTTATGGAACACGTGTTGTTCAAGTTAAGTAGGAAGGCTATGCAGTAGCTGTTTTCTGGGTTTCAAAGATGGAAAGTTCATGCGACCGTTTATCGCTGAGGCGGTCCCTTGTTTGGGAGTCTCCTCCTAAGTATGGAAAGTATGATTAAGGAGGGTGGGTTTCAAAGGTTTGAGTCGTACTGTTAATTAGGCCATGCATTTACGTTGAGTCTAAATGTTCTCGTAGGTGCGTGATCATGGACAACTTGTGCACAAGGACGATGTTTCGTCGGCCGACAACCTGGGGCCACATGACCGATCCGGCCTAGGAGAAAACACGGTATAGTTGATGCTGGGTAGGCAGTAAGGAATTCAGAAGCGTTCAGTGGGGCTCGCTACCTGCATTGATCGACCCACCGTCTCTCCTCGCTATGTCCAAGATGGCTTGAATTGTCAGTGACCTTTCATATAGATGAGTCGGTGTGTTGAGCGGCAATCCGCATGCACGGTGTCGGTTGAGTCACAAGAAGTATAAGCACGGCACGGATGAGTCAAGATATGTGTGTACGGTTTGCAACACAACTTTTGAAGCCTAAGATTTGACTATAGCAGAACACATACCCCGGCACGAGATATGACGTCGGATGTTTGAGCCATTGACACATGTTTACGAGTTAATATTTGTGTCATTTGGAAAGGGCAAGCAAGAATATGATTCACGTTGCTGCGAGGCAAGGCCGCGATGTTTGCATAAATGGATTTTATAGCACGGTCACAAGGATCTGAAGCACAATCACGTTGGTTACAACACGAGTTGGCCAGGAGTATGTATTAGAAATTGATCCTAAGGCAAGATTAGAAACAGGGGCGGACCCACACAGGGTCAAGTGGGGTCACGTGACCCCACTGAATTCTGAATTTTTTTTTTTTTTTTTTATAGTTCCGGTGCCTTGTCCCGCAGCAGTGAGCAGAAGAAAAACTAAAAGAAGAGCTGTCTTGTCCTGCAGCAGTGAGCAGAAGAAAAAGTAAAAGAAGAGAGAGAAGAAGAGTTCAGAAGAAGACGAAAAAGGAGCAGCAGTGAGCAGCTCTGAGCCAAGAAGAAAAAGAAAGAGTAGAAGAAAAAGAAGAAGAAGACAAAAAAGAAGAAGGAGCAACAGTGAGCCAAGAAAAAAAAGAAGAAGAGTAGAAGAAAAAGAAGAAGACGAAAAAGAAGGAGCAGAGCAGCAGCCAAGTAGAAGAAGAAGAAGAAGAAGAAGAAGAAGAAGAAGAAGAAGAGGAGGAGGTACATCTACAGATCTACTCTCTTCCCTCTCTCTTCATCTCTTTCTTATAATCTTTCTCTCAAATTAAAATCCATAAACTAAGTATTTTTAAGTTTTAGCAAAAATTAGGGTAAGAAACTACATTTTTTAAGAAATTTTAGGACAAAAATCAGGGTAAAAAATCAGTAATTTCAAGAAACCATATTTTTAAGGACAAAAATAAGGGTAAGTTTTAGCAAAATATAGGGCAAAAAGCAGTGCTTAAAATGTTTGCTTCTCTTTCCTTTGTAGTGTCACACGACTCACATACACATCCTAATATAATGGTCCACTTGATCAAATTGTTATTTTTTTTATATGCTAGTGTGATGTGTACTCCTTGTTTTGTATGTTACAACTATGCAAATTGTGAAAAATGTGTATACTCGGAATGGTGTAGATTTAATTTGATAGAATTTGCTTCAAATTATTTTTGCTAGAATTTGCTACTAACAAAAGTGGCTATATATTTCTTGCTAGAATTTGCTTCAAATTATTTTTGCTAGAATTTGCTACTAACAAATGTGTATACTCGGAATGGGTGAGTGAATGATCTAAAACCACCTGCCTAGTTGGCAATATATTTCTTGGTGAAGATAGCTTTCCTTGTAAGAAATGGCTAGGTTGTTTGATACTAGTGTTGATCTCTTGGGACTGGACTCAACCAGTTGGATACCTAACAAATGTTACTGCTAGGTTGTTTGATACTAGGTTATAACAACTCTGTTACTGCTCATTTCCATAAAATCGTTAAGGCCTATTGGATACCTAACAAATGCATTGCTGAACGTTTGGAAATAACAACTCTGTTACTGCGCAATTTAATAGGTTATTGATTTTTAGCTAGCTTCTCTTTTATTTACTCCAGGATCAAGATGCAAAGATTTTTTTCTAAGGTGTCAACGCCAAAGTCTGCAAATGAGAGTACGTCTTCTAGAAATCAACAAGACGTTCATCACTCCACTCCTAATCCCGTTCTCCCTCTGGCCACTCATATTATAGACTTGAATGAGCTCCCTGCCGATCCTGGATTAAGAAAAAATATCCATGAGTATGACATTAATGACAGGAAGAATGTCCGACGGTGGTATCTACAAAAAGGACCATGTCAACCCAGAAATCATCATTTTCCGGGAACAATATTTTCTGGAGTCAATCGCAGTTTCGTTGGTGCTTGGTTTGGAGAGTATGATTGGTTGGAGTACAGCATATCAAAAGATGCTGCCTATTGTTTGGTTTGTTATCTATTCAAGCCCAACTACGGACACCAAGGCGGTGGTAATGCATTTGTTGGAGAGGGATTTAGAAATTGGAAGAAGAAGAGCCGGTTCAGTATTCATGTTGGAGCACATAATAGTACTCATAATCAATGTTCAAGAGCTTGCAGTGATCTATACTTCAACGACAACACATAGAAGTTTGCTTGTCTAATCAATCCCAACAAATTCAAGCAGATTATCGCATTCGGTTGACTGCCTCTATTGATTGCATTAGGTTTCTTTTGAGTCAAGGTTTGGCTTTTCGTGGTCATGATGAATCTGAGAATTCAGAAAATCAGGGTAACTTTCTTGAACTCCTAAGCTTTCTTGCCAACCACAATGAAGAAATCAACAATGTTGTATTGAAGAATGCTCCCGAAAATCATAAATTGACGTCGCCTAGAATCCAAAAAGATATTGTTAGTGCCATTGCAAGTGAGACTACAAATGCAATCATTAGAGAGGTTGGTGATGGCTTGTTTGCTATTCTAGTTGACGAGGCACGGGATATCTCTGTGAAAGAACAAATGGCGGTTGCTTTACGTTTTGTGGATGACATAGGATGCATAGTTGAGCGCTTTCTTGGTATTGTACATGTCAGCGATACTACTGCCTTATCACTTAAGAAAGCTATCGAGGCCCTCTTTTCTTGTCATGGACTGAGTTTATCAAGTATTCGTGGACAAGGTTATGATGGAGCGAGCAATATGCGAGGTGAGTTCCATGGTCTTAAAGCTTTGTTTATGATGGAGAATCCAGCTGCCCATTATATTCATTGTTTTGCTCATCAATTACAACTAACACTTGTAGCTGTTGCCAAAAATCATACAAAGATTGGTGCATTCTTTGATATTGTAGCACTTTTGTCAAATGTTGTTGGAGCTTCCTGCAAACGGAGAGATCTTCTTCGAGAGAAACAATTTGAAAAACTTATTCAAAGAATTGGGGATGGTGAAATATTGACGGGGAGAGGTTTGAATCAAGAAACAACATTGCAACGACCGGGCGATACTCGTTGGGGTTCACATTTTGGCACAATAGTGAGTTTGATTAACTTATTTTCCTCAGTGATTGATGTGCTCTTGGTTATAGGAGAAGATGCACATGAGGTAGCTCACAGAATTCAAGCAGATGATCTATGTGAGAGAATTCAATCTTTTCAATTTGTCTTCTGCTTACACTTAATGAAAATGATCTTGGGAATTACTAATGACTTGTCACAAGCATTACAAAGAAAAGACCAAGACATTGTTAATGCTATGAATATTGTGAAAATAACAAAGCAAACACTCCAAAGAATGAGAGATGGTGGATGGGAATCATTGTTGAATGAAATATCTTTATTTTGTACAAAATATGGAATCGGAATCCCAAACATGGAAGCCAAGTTTGAAGTTCATGGAAGATCACGTCGTAATGTTGAAGAATGCACAAATCTTCACTATTATCGTGTTGAATTATTCTACTCCGTTATAGATTTACAACTTCAAGAGTTGAATAATCGATTTACCGAGGTGAATACAGAGTTGTTGTTGTGTATGTCATGTCTTGATCCAGCTGATTCTTTCTCAGCATTTGATATGGATAAGTTAATACGATTTGCTGAGTTTTATCCCTCTGATTTTGATGAAGATGATATTTCATGTCTTGGCTATCAACTTTCAAACTATATTGAGGACGTCCGTACCAGCGAGCAGTTTTCTGATGTTATAGGTATTAGTGGACTTGCTAGAAAAATGGTTCAAACCAAGAGGCATCGACAATATTCATTGGTATTTCAACTTATGGAGTTGGCATTGATCTTACCCGTCGCAACAACAACTGTCGAGAG
This sequence comes from Iris pallida, assembly GCA_029216955.1. NCBI lineage: Eukaryota > Viridiplantae > Streptophyta > Magnoliopsida > Asparagales > Iridaceae > Iris > Iris pallida. Next base: position 5,983,131 of record JANAVB010039216.1, read on the forward strand.
AGTATTTTCAGCTATGAAAATTATCAAGACTCAGCTACGCAATCGACTTGGAGATGAGTTTATGAATGACTGTTTGATTGCTTATATTGAGAAAGACATGTCTGGGACTGTAAACAATGAAGACATTATTCAACGATTTCAAAAGATGTGCAATCGCAGAGGAGTATTGTAATATGAAATTAGTTGTTGTAATATGAGACTACTTATCTTGTGTTTTGTAAGACATTATTCAATGAACACATGTATGTGTTTTGAAAATTATCTTGTGTTTTTTAGAATGTGATTTTATTTTTACACTTTTTTATGTTTAAGACCGACCCCCCTCTTGAATTCCTGCGTCCGCCCCTGATTAGAAAGACACAAAAGAATAAGTTACAGTCACTAAATGAACGTGTTGGTTTTGTATGGGTGGGCGAGATACCTATCACCAGTACGATTGTGTACTGACACCCCACAAGTTTGTGTGTAGGTTTTGGTATCAACACGCTCAGTGTGGAGCTCGCTTGGACGCGCTGAGGCATGGAGTTCCTTAGCGTATCGAGCTGTGTGACCACGTTGAAGTCTTCACTTATACGGGACATAATGTATGGACATCACCTTCTGAAGCATCCGCAAGTTGTATGCCTAATGCAATATTTTGTTGTATGAAAGATGAGAGTGAGCAGAGTGATCTGAGAGAGAGTGAGCTTGAGTGATTTGTAGTTAGAGAGAGAGTGAGCTTGAGTGATTGTAATCTTGGCTTAATGTCCTTTGTAATTCCGCTGATTATTAATAAAGAGTTCTCATTTTGTATATCATTGTGTTATTCAACTTCTTTGTCAGGACTTCTGTGCGACGACCCCGTCGCAAAGTTGCTCTAATCGGCCGTTATGGTGTTGCCTTGCTTGTACGCAACATAGGCTCACACGTGAGGACGATCGATTCTGCGGAACCGGGACGTGACAGTGGTTCACCAAGAAGTCGAGTCATCACATCTTCCTGCTCCCTGCAAGACCGTTTTGGGACCATCGTATAAATCATTACCTGCGCGTATTTTTGGCAAGCGCTTATGTTGAGAAGTTGACTCAACTTAATGGACTTAGTTCACTAATGTGGTGGAGTCTACATATTTATAGACAAGAGTGTGCTTCCATTCTTATGTTTGCCTGTTGTGGGACTAAAACTAAGAGTAAAACTAGAAAAACTCTAAGCTATACAAGAAATAGGACTAACTTCTACACTCCCCCGTAAGCTAGAGTGTATATATCGTGACTCCAAGATTGGACACAAATTGTAGATAAAGTGGACGAGACAAGACCATGGTGATGATGTTGGCGATATGTGATTCAACAGAACGTCATGAAGCTTGACATTATTTCAAATGAAATAAAAAGCAACCTCAATGATTTTGGTGCGCTTATGGAACACATGATTTTCATCAATGACCTGGTTATCACAGTAAGAATCACAGGAGAGCAAAGAGCAACACCAAGATCTACAAGCAAACTCTTCAACCATGTCACCTTGGAAACCGCATGGGTGTATCAAGCAATAATAAGCTTTGGAAAAAGATCTAGCAATAAAATTTTGCTTCGTTCTTTGCCAAGTCATAAAATAGCCTCCAAAATAAGTACATAAGCTAAAGCTACTCGTAGAAGGATGATCATCCATTGCACCCACAAAATCAACTTCGGCATAAGTGGTTAGGGAGGATGAATAGGAAGGCGGATAGACGTGTCCCTGGCTATGAGATCTCTTCCAGTAGCGAAAAATACGCTCAACAACCTAAAGTTGAAATATCCCAGGAGAGTGCATATACACGCTTACAATACTTATAGGAAAGGAAATGTTAGGGCGAGTGAGACTCAAATATATCAGCTTCTAACAAAATGTCGATAATAATCAGGATTGGACAACAGCTAATCGGAAGCAGAACTAAAAGGATAACTTCAAAATTGCATCATAGGAGTATCAACTGGCATACACCCCAAATGTCGATAATAATCAGGATTGGGAAGTTGTTGCTTAGAGATTGGAAAGGTTTAAGCTCAGAGAATGTCTCAAATGAATAGATGAAAGTGAGAATTGTATAGAGTTCCATTCCATTTATATGCTTTTTCTAGACCGAGTTCGGACAGAATTCGGTCCCCAACATTCAAAAATCTGAACGTTGGAGCTTGGTCTTCAACAAGACTGAGTTAATTTGGGAAATTATATTTAGGGTTTGATCGAGTTCGGTCCGAGTTCAGTCAGGGACCGAACTCTGGCCGAGTTCTGTCACCCTAAATCCAGAATGTTGGGTTCGGAATATTTTGTGGAGTTTTGGTTGGTTTGATCTGATTTTGGGTAGAATTATTTGAGTGGACTCGAGTGCCATCTAGTTGCCAAGTGCGACTCGATTTACATACATCATAGACTCGAATAAAATATTAAAATACATACTAAAAAGAAAAGAACCAGACGAACGCAACTTCTTTGTCTTGTGAGCAGTGACATTTCTTCTTGTGATACAATTTGTACCATATTGCAGCATATCGAATCAAGGTTTAGTTAATTATCGAAATCAAGTTGACCGTGACCAATTGGACCAATAGAAGATCCAAATCCTTGGTATGGAAGTGAGAAGACAACTGGTTTTGATCATTGAAATTCCAATATATCATTACTTGTAAGAATAATATCATCAACATAAACCAAGAGAATCATTTATCCCTTGCTGTCGACGATAGGCAAATAAAGAGAAGTTGTACTCCGAGTAAAGCCAACATGAATTACCTAAACTACTTGACGGAATTTGTCAAACCAAGTACGAGACTGCTTGAGGCCATCAATAAAATTGTTTATGTGACACAAGAAACTCTCCCACAATCTCATAATAAAGAGGTGCAACATATAAACAGTTGTGAAATGCATTATTGATGTCCAACTGATGTAGTAGCTAATGTCAGTGTATGGCTAGAGAAATCAAGACGTGATCAGTATTAAGCTTAACAACTGGAGAAAATGTCTCGTCATAATCAGTCCCATATTGCTAAGTAAAGCCTCATGCAACAAGATGTGCATTCAAGCGCTTAACAAAACTATCTAAATTATGCTTAAGAGTAAATACCCACCGACAACTAACACGAGAATGACCAAGTAGTAGAGGAACCAAATTCCAAGTACCATTAACCTAAAGAGTTGGGTAGGGTTGATTGAATTAGACTTAGGGTTTAAGAAAACGTTAGAAATTAAGGATATTTTTAGGTAGAATAGCTAGTAGAAAAGCGAACCATTTGTTGATACCATTATGAGAAGTTTGTTTACCTTAATAGACTTAATTCATTAATGGGGTGGATAATATATTTATAGGAAAAAAATGTGCTCCTTTTTCTTATGTTTGTCGATGTGGGACTAAAACTAAATAAAACTAGGAAAATTGTAGACCATACAAGAAATAAGACTAACTTCTACCATTTACGAGACACTTAGCTCGATAGGCTATCACCAAATTGGCCAATTGATGATGAATTTTCTCCCATCCTTAGTGGCTCATACTCCTGAGCTTGTTGATTGTAGTGGACATCTCGGTCATATAAGAACGGACTACCCAATATTACTTGACAGATCTCTAGTAGAACTATATCGTACATCGCCTCGTCAATGTAGGGTCCAATGATTGTGAATCGAAGCTTACATTGGCGATTCATTGTTTCTTCTGTCCTTCGTTATCCAACCCCGGTGGATATGGATGAGGATGGGGTATCGTCGTCAGCCCAAGTCTTTGCACAAGACCTGCAGAGATGATTTTCTTCTGGTTGCCTGGATTGAGATGATGACGTCGATGACCTCATTCTTTACTTGAATATGGACAATGAAGAGTTCATTTGCAGCTTCTTGTTCAGCCGATCAACTCGGGTTTAGCACATTCGACATTGTCATGATCACTAGACTTGAGTCCACATAAGAACTGAAGCGAGCCATTCAGCCTCTCCCATTGTCGTGACTATCGACACATGTTTGTTGTTGTTTTTCTCCCTCGGTCTTTTCGATATTAGTTCCAGTTGGAGCTTCCAATATTGTTCCATCGAATGACCTTTAATCTTACAATGCTCGCAACATAGATTATTTTACGAAGATGGATAATTGTTGTCATCGCCTTCCTTGTTGTGCTTTTGGTGTGACTTGGCCCCCTCGGGAATCTTCGGGTTGTTGGAGTTGTTCTTTATATTGTTTGCCATTGCGGTGGCACTAGCGCTGGATATGTTGGTTGTCTGATATAGCTGGAGTTTGTTATGGATCTGTTGAGGAAATTCAACCACAAACTTAGTGATAACATCTACCTAGTCGAGAGAGATGCATAGCGTGACTACCAGGTGTCAGAACTCCGTCGTGTACTCCTGTACCGATTGGTTGTGGATGCTTCAAGTTGTGTGAGCGCGTCCATCGGTCTTGAGAATATCCTATTGGTTAGTGCTCCTGGCAGATTAGGCGTTGAAACTCCTGTCATCCTCCCATTAAAGATGTGCAAGTAGACATTTCGTCACGCGAAAACGTGGCTCATCAGCTTTAGTCGTACAAATGTGATTTTCTCCTTGCTACTATACCTATAAAAGGTAAAAGTAGATCTCCAGTTGGTCGATCTAGACTGTAATGTCCCGCTCAGCACGAGACATTTGGTTGGCTTGTTGGATTCGATCAGAATGTTGGACCGAGACTTGTGTTGGGAATCAAGAGATTTAAGACTGATGCAGTCTCTCTTAGCTGGCCGGATGGAATGAGTAGTAGAACGTAGCTCGCTGGTGGGGCTATGTCTAGTGGAAAAGTGTGCGATCGGAACAAGAATACCCTTTATGCAAGTGAGTGGAACTGTCTCTTCTTCCTACTCCTTCATGCCTAATAAAATGGAGTAATGTGTTCCTATGTTCTGTCCCTTAAACTGTGATGCTTAGTTGTTGAATTGATAGAGATGCTTATGCTGAGATTTGTTGAAAAAAACAATACATGAACATCGAATTGCTGAATGAAATGAATGCTAATGCTCCTTTGAAATGAATTGATAACGTCCCTTATGTTAATACTGCTGAAACAATGAAACACTTAGAGTAATGAGATGCTATATGAATGTTACATAAGAAAGGAACCGGCTATGCTAATGACTCAATGAACTGAATGAAACTCTTGAATCATGTCCGCTCTGTGTAACTGTTGCATAAGTATAAAATGCTGCCTGTTTTCTTATAAGAAATGAATAAAATGATCCCAATGAAAGGAAGGAAATATCCCGTCCCAATGAGATGAATGAAATGTTGTTGGTTCATTGTTGAAAGGAATGTTGTGAGAAATGTTGCAATGATAGATGCAATGAGAAATGAGGAGGCTTGGGATCGCTGAGATCACCAAGTGGAATGATGGTAATGATGAGGATGAATAAAGTCGTTGAATACAACTTGAAAAGATGAGATAATGAATTGTTGCCTTTACTTATTCCAATATTTTACCATGCGACTTTGAACACGATCGAGTCGGACACGCATTCGCATGGTCATGGACAACTTGTATACAAGGTATTATTTTCTCGGACGGTTCCTAGGGCCCTGGGGACCGATACGGTCTAGGAGAAAATGTAGCATGCTTTGGTGGCATGATTGGTATCGGGACATTTATTTTGGACTCACAACCGGATGAATGGTGCGTCGCATACCCTTGAAGTCCTATATGGCAAGTCCTAAATGGTGCACTAACACCAGTGGTCATGTAGTCAGGATGCACGCTAATGAATGTTTTGTGCATGCAGAGTAAGTATATCACCTAACCTGTATTTGACGCAGGTACGAGGAGTCGACTATCGGTAAGAAATCACTTAAATGTGATATATGCAATATATATATGTTGGTTCAACTTGTCTGCTTAACATGTTAAACGAAATGATGTTGTGATGTTGCCTTTACAATGAGAAATTCTATAACATGATTAACATGTTAAATTCAGTATGCTAAAGTGTTGTCTTGCTAAGAGAATCACTATAACATATTCAATATATGTTAACTCAAACGATGCTTAAAAGGTGCCTCTATATGGACACTGTTAGAACTTGATAGCACCAAGTATGTTTTATTGATGCCTTCTCATAAGCAATGCTCTATCATGCTTCATATAATTCTGCTCATGAACTGTAATTGGATGCTAGGCCCCAAATAGAAAGATTACTCTAATAAAAGCTTGCTCAAATGACCACTTAGTGTCGGTTTAGGCGAGTGGGCTGGTTCTGCTCGCCAGTACATAGATGATGTACTGACCTACGTTGTGGGTACTCTTTTTAGGTGCTTGTGCTTGAAAAGTTATGTACACGAAGATTGGCTTGATCGGTCCCGCGGCATCGAAGATTTGTTGGACATGCAGAAGCTCTCCTTGCAAAAGATGATGTCTTCTGTTTATAAAGGACATAATGTATGGAACATTGTACCAGTGATCGAGTTGTAATCCAATGTATTAAAGTATCAAATGTAAGCTTTATGACATTTGTTTGGTTGGCTATCAATGTAAAGAGAGATGCGTTGTACACCTTGCAATCTACTGCAAGCCTTGTACTCTATTTCAATAATCAATAAAGACGGCTTATTTCTACATATCTCTGTGCGACTTTAAGTTATCTGCTTATTCCGCTGCTATAAATCAATAATGTGTTCTATTCAACAAGAAAGAATGTCCTTATTATTTTTAATTTGTCTGCTTATGTCCTGCGATGTGTTTCTATTTGAAGACAATCAATTATGTACCGTCTTTGCTTTGTACAAGTGCAATACCAGACTTGTACGGCATCACGCCCAAGCGAGGACGAACGATTCAACATGAATCAAAACGAGGACGAACGATTCTCCGAATCGGTGACATAGACATCCAGCTTTTTCGTGTCCATCGTGCTGTCGAAGGAGGGGGTGTCTAGCTTGGCCTCTACGCGAGAAGGTCGTTGTCTCTTACCAAATTAGCTGATGGTGTCGTCGTTGTAGACATCTTCGGTTCTACTGGCATCTCCTACGTAAAATTCTTTCGTAGGAGTCGCCCATTTTGGAAGGAATACCATTTTCCTTCCTGGCCGTTGGATCGGTTGTTGACATAGGGCTCGTTGGTTGTTGATTCTTCTTGAGGTTTTCCATCCTGGCTATAATGAGGGCCAACATTTCCCCTATCTTCTTGACCTCCGCCTCCAAATCGCCGATTGAGTTGTTCTACAAGGAAAACATCTTTGGTATCTTCGGTTGTCGAGATTGTCGGTGTGTTTGTTAAGACGCCGGGGGATTCTCCGGTCGCTTTGTATATGGCCTTCATATGTACCATACAACACCTAGTACCTTGCTCTCAGACCAAAATTTGATCCTTACAAAAGAGGAGGAAAAAAGGAATTATTTGGTTGAATTTTGTGGTAATCTTTCCTTTAGAGGAGGCATGTTTTCTTTAATTTTTGGATTATTGCAATGGCCCCTCAAGGGTCCTATTTATAGCCTTAAGGAGGCTCTACAAGATAGGAACAAGAAAAAAAAAACCAAATCTAGAAGCTGTGGCTCAAAAGTCACCTTTGTTGCAACCACTAGTTCTCAGCAAGATTGATTAGTTTAATCTACCACGATTTTGTTGTTACATTTGGGTGTAACAACCAAATCGGGTGCCACCTGAAAAGATCTTAACCGGAAGATCCTCCCGATCAGTGTAGGACTAGCGAGAACAAATTGTGTGGCTAACTATCAACTTGCATCTGAAACGGCTTCTTATCCACATGTTTTACTGTACCTTGCTGAAGAAAAGCACTTGGGTGTATTAGAGTATTGCTTTTTATGTAACACTGATTGTACACATACTTATTCTGCACATTAGTTTTCAGGACCTCCATGAGTAGATTCAACTTTAATGTTGTTGTTGCATGACACAGACAACATGATGTAAAAAGGTTCACAGTATCGGTATCGGAATCGGTATCGGACTATTCCTACGAGTATTGGTATCGGCGATATCGGTAGTATCGGCGGTTTCGGATCGGAGTATCGGATTTTTTGGTATCGGAAAAAAATAATTATTAATAAATTATTTACATTTAAAAACATATATTTTTATACATTTAGGCATAATTTAAGTATTTTCAGTGTTATTTCGTAGTACTTTTGAAATTAAAGAACATTGTAATCACCCTTAGCGATTGGTTTACATATAATAGATTGATTTTCTTCTTTTACATGTTTTTACAATCTTATTATGCTTTAAACCCTTGATGATCTGTCTTTTTCGTTTAATTTTCTTTGCCGAATTGACCGGAAAAGAGACCTTCAATGTTGGTATCGGTAAGTATCGAGTATCGGTCGGTATCGGATCGGGACATGCCAAACCGTATTGGTATCGGCCGTATCGGATCGGTATCGGCCGATACTTTAAACCATGAACATGCAGTAGATTTTTTTTTTTGGGTGGGGGTGGGTGGGTTGGTGTTGTGGGGGGAGAGATCAGAAGCAGCTCTCAAGATATCCTCTTGAATCCTTGATCACCAGGAAAACTTGTTTCTCCTTTAGCCGTTCAGGGTTGTTGATGGCTTAAAGGTGCTCAAAACACTGAAACAGCGGGCAACTTACCAGCATGCTTGCAGAAAAGAGTTTTTTTCTTGCAAATTGTTTCGATTCAAATATGTGCATATAATTTAATCGTAATAGGAGAGATCAGTTCTACAAGAAAGGAGCTAAATCAAACGATAAATGTATTTTACTGGATAAAAAGTGTTTAGTTAACTTTATGTGAAATTAGAAGCAGCTCTCAAGTTAATTTACAGTATATCCTGTCAGTCTTATCTTTTAGCAGACAAGAAGTAGACAAACATTTTGATCTATACTAGTTTCTTTTTTTTCCAAGTTTAATGTGAGGTTAAGTAGCACATTTTGACTATATTTCTTCTAATTCATAGATCCTGTTCTTTTACCATCATATACTGCATGAAACTCTTTATATAAGCTGATTGTTACTTCATTTTAGTTACTTTGGATCACTGCACATATGCTTTGGCATTTACTGTTGGTACTATTTACTCCATTTAACTCACCTTTGAGTTTATGGTGTTCTTGTCAGATCTTAAGGGAAATTGAGCAAGATTTATCGGGTTTCAAATGTGGTCTTGCCCATCTTTTTTGTAAGCCTATACTTCAATTTTTTGCACGTTTTCTCTATTTTAAAGATGGTTTGATGATATAATTTGAAATGAAAGTTTATCTTCAGTGCAGCATACAAGTGCTTCTCTAACAATAAATGAGAACTATGATTCGGATGTTCAAGATGACACTGAAACCTTTCTTAACAAGATTGTTCCAGAGGTAAATATTTCCTTTATTCATCTGACAACACGAGAACTTCGAAATAGGATGGTCTTCATGATTTGAATATATGTTATATGATTTCAGGGTCGATCTGCCCCGTGGAAGCATACATTGGAAGGTCGAACTACTTACCTTGCCTAACATATTCTGTTTATATTAGCTGATTGACAGACTGCAATTGCTGAATCTTCTTGTATGTTTTAGTGATATATCGTGTTTCCTTCTATATGTTGTCTCTTGTGTATTATTACGATGCTAAACTTTTCAGTTTACGATGAGTAAGTTTTGCCACCTTACTTTCTACATTTGACAGCTGACTAGTAGATTTGAAGCAGTCTGATTCTTCTCACTCTTGAAGCAATCGGTATTGTAAGAGCTCTGTAATGCAAGATGACCTCAAATCTTGTGGAGATAGCTTCGAAATCCTATCTAATATATCAAGATGTGGGCTATGTAAGAGATTCACGATTAAGTGCTGAATGATAGATTATTACAGTCTACACAATTATTTAGAGGGGATAACTCTTTCTTTGTCGAAGAGATTCTCGATTAATCTCCACCCATCCCAATTGAAGAGTCGGAAGGCTACACCTCCAAGTCTCCCATAAGAATCCAATGCAAAAGCAATTCATTTTTTCTTGTCCCACAAGACTAACCTAAAAGATGAACCTTTGACCCTACCTATGAATAAGGATTTTAATAAATGGGAAAAATAACTCTAAATATATGGTAACTCGTCAACTAGACCAAACAATGGAACATGATCAGAACAGAAAGGGAAAGGACGTCTAATCATTTAGGTTACTCCAACATGTACATAATTTTGACCGTACAATTTCCTGACTTTGCACTACAATTTTGGCCTACTAAAAGGATGAACTAGTTCGAGGTGTGAATATGTGAAACAAAACTTTGGAGGTATAGTTCCATATAGTTTCCAGAACATCTTGGTCTTTTAGTGATGTGTCAGACTACTAGATAGAACTGCATGTGTAATTTGTTGTTTTTCTTCGCACCTTGCTCATCATAGCATCGTAGCTTTCTAACTCATCATCTAGCAGTTGTAGATGATTTTATCCACCTCAAATAAAGGATGCTACTATCCTTAAGATCCTCCAGATAAAAGGGAAAGGGTGCTGGCTGTCGGTTCCCCATTATTAGAGAACTATTTTCTTGTTGAATTAGAAGAGGACATGAGCAGTTTGAAAGAACATAAAGCAGTTCATATAAAGTATTACTAGCACTGCATATAAAATACCACTCAACGTATAATGGCTCTTCTGGTCAGCCATTATACTACATATGTATCCAAACTCGATATGCATTCCTTGTGATCTGTCTATGTTGCACAGACACGAATGCAACACGACACAGTAAGGACACGGCGACAGGAACTAAGCACTATTTTGGTATGCCCTAGTGTATTTTGGAGTGTCCATGGTTCATGATATGCATCCGACACAGACACGACCCATATTTTTGAAGTGTCTGTGCTTCCTAGGATCTGAATGACGAGGCTGGGCCTGTGTTTGGAGAGTTAGACTATTCTAGCAGCCCACCTCCACGGGTTTTCAGGTTCCTTTCAGTTTACGATGCGTTAGTTTTGCCACCTTACTTTCTACATTTGGAATACTTGGTTTCGTAGTTTTATCCAACAGCTGACTAGTAGATTTGAAGCAGTCTAATTCTTCTCACTTTGAAGCAATCTCTAATGTAAGCTCTGTAATGCAAGGATGATCTCATATCTAATGGAGACAGCTTCAAAAATCCTATCTAATATATAACAATGTGGGCTATGTAAGAGATTCACGATTAAGTGCTGAAAGATAGATTATTACTGTCTACACAACTGTTTAGAGGGGTTAACTCTTTCTTTATCAAAGAGAGATCTCGATTAATCTCCACCCATCTCGATTGAAAGGTCGGGTGGTTTTCAGGTTCCTTTCCTATGGCTATTTGTTTTCCTTGCGCATCTTGTCCTGGGAGTGGGTTGAACTTCTTTCTGCCTTGATTTTAGTCCTCTATTTACTTCTTACACCATATTGGTGCTATTTTTGCAGGTCCTGATGACATGCCCGCACATATTAAGTCATCCATGTTCGGCTGTGCCCTCACGTATGCACTGAAATTCACTTTTCCTTGCAACAACTAGTACTTAACAAATAAAAGGCTACTAAAGTTATGTTTTATTTCTCATGCGTAGGATACCAATCACTGATGGACAGCTCAACATGGGGACTTGGCAGGTAGGCATCTTTTTGTTTTTGATTGAGATATGAAACTGTAACCTACTAATACCCGAGCTAGATTTGAATATAATGTTAGTTCCTTATCAAAATTAGTACATAATGGAAAAGAGGGGAAAAAAAGCATCTGCTCAAATTTATAACAATCTTTTGTCATGTTTAGCTCGGTAAGTGCACTAAAATCAATATAGAACCTATAAAAATAATGTCTATATATACTAGTTTGTGTCTGTACAACTGTGCGTGCATATGCATTTGTTGCATCCTCAAACTGCTTTCTAAGTTTGATGCAAAAATTGTTTTTCTTATATATATCTATACATCTTCAAAGCTGCTTCCTTAGTTTTGGTTGTGGGCAATCGCATCACAAGGCCATTCTTGTAACACAATCTATGTATTGGACTTGTGTTGGATTAATGTTAGTTTTATCTTTTCGTGATGATTACTTCTGTTATAATGTCAGGGCATATGGCTATGTGAGCATCGTGACCATGCAACTCCTCGCAAAATTGTGATTACTCTTAATGGAATATAGAAGGAGCTTGAAGTTTGAACTTGTATCTAGAGATGATTAAGTTTGTAGGCTAGTATGACATTGCCTGATATTGATGGAACATATACTTCTAGATGAGTCTCTCCTGTAATCATTAATATTTCTAGTTTCTCGCTTGCTTTTCTAATCAAAATACATGACTAGTAATAAATGGGTACTGTATGTTTTTCTTCATATCAAACTGAATGATTTCATAGTCACATATTATTATTACTTCTTTTTGTTTGTCAGTTTCCAGTCTGTGATGAACATATGAGGCTAGTTAAAGGACTAGTTTCTGTGCGCTTGTACTTTTTTTTATTTGTTTAAGAAATCATTTTAATCTACATGATCTTCATTGTTTCTGTAATCTCCTCTTCCTAAATGTGGGGATTTAGGAGAGATCTCACATAATTGGCCATGGAAATGGAGTTGATCGAGCTAATTGCAAGGAATTAGAACAAGAATGGAAGAAGAAACTAGGATTTTTTATATTCAATTCTTGAATTTTGCGGGAAAATAGTTACAAAGAGTATATGTAACAAAACTAGTAGCAAGATTCCCATTTCTCGTCCTTTCTTCTCTACTATTTATAAGCAAAAGAGAGTACAAGATGCCTTAATTATGATATTGCCCTTGCTGATACATTGGCTATAGAGTTTGATACTCTGATAATGCTACCTATGGCTACGTAGACATTTGTAGTGGACATCCTTCTGAGCGTCTATACCAATTCCCTCTCTCTTATATTGACCTTGTCTCGAGTTCAATATAGGGGTACTTTTTTGATGAATTGATCCTAATGTTCCCAAGTTGCATCAATAGGGCCACCCTCTTTCCACCGGACAAGCAAATCTACTGCTGTTCTTCCCCTCCTCTGCACTAACCTAACCTTCTTTAAGAATGAAATCCCCTTCAAGCAATATCTCCTCTCTGTAACATGGAGCACCCCTTTGGACAACACTCCTAGATCCCACTGAGAGACATGGAAAACATGATGAGCTTGTTCATCATGAGGATGATCTAATTGTAAGCTACTGCCCTAATCTTGGCCAGGATTTGATAAGGGCCAAGTATTTAGGAGATAATTTTTATGGTTTCCTTTGAGCCACTATAATTTGCCTGTAGCTTCAAAATATATATATATATATATATATATATATATATATATATATATATATATATATATATATATATACACCTGCTCCAGGCCTAGGCCTAGCATGGTCAAACGGGGTTGGTCACCCCGGACACGATCAACGGTTCGGCCCGGCCCGGCCCACCCTTCCCTCCGGTTCGGGTTGGGTTTACCTTTCGCGAACACATGCTAGGTCCGATTCCCCAACCGGTTCGAGCCGGGCTGATCCCAAAAAATTGGCCCGGCCTAGATAGTAACCCAGTCAGGCCCGGTACTAGACCCGGAATGACACAGTTTCTCCCCCTACGGATTTAACCCAGTCGGCCCCGGTACCCCCACCCCCTTTAAATATGACTGTTGGATAATTGTTTTATGGTTTACATCCACCCCCCAAAAAAAAAAAACCGTTACGGGGAGGGATATTTTGGTAAAAAAAAATCCAACAACCATATTAGTTTTTTTTTGGGAGGGGAGTATTTTCACCAACTATCCCCATTTCTTAGCTATTTGTTAACGTTTATAAGGAATATTTTGGTTATTTTGTTGAAAATTACCAAAATATTCCTATAACAACCATATTTTCTAAGGGTAATAGTAGCCATTTGGCACCCAACAATTCCTATAACTAGAGCTTAATCCACCAAAAATTAACACAAAATCCCCCACCTCCCCCCTCTTCTAATACTTATAATCAGTCTTGTGTTCTATTATGTGAAATAGCTATTTTTTGGAGACTAAAGTGAACAAAAAACAAAAGAGTTCAAGAAATTTGGAAGTTTCAATTTGATCGGCCACCACCAAGCGGCAACAATTCTATACCAGGCTTCAAAGGAAATCATGTTGAGGTTTTATATATATATATATATATATATATATATATATATATATATATATATATATATATAGTTAATTTTGATAGTTTAAATTGATTAATTTTCAATCAATTTTTTTTAAATATAGTATGGATCGTAATGATGCTATTGCTTCTAACCAATACTATGATAGTCTTTCAGAACATTGTTACAATGGTCATAATACTTTTGATAATAATTATTATGTTATTCTTGTATAAAACAAACTACCACCGACACAAATATCATCTCCTGAAAATGGAAGTATTAATAGTATTGTTCCAATTAAAATAAGATCAATTTTATGAGAGTAATTTACTAAATTATTTTTCACGGATGACGAGGGAAAGGAAGTCTTATATACCATCATCCAAATCCAATACCTAGTGCTTCACAATGCAACAAATGTCAAAAAATAAAATAAAATAAAAATAAATGGAGAAAATGACGGCGCGATGTCACGTCCCAGAACCAGAATACTGGAGAGCGGGGGCAGACATAGCCAGCTACGTATATGAAATGGAATCCATCTCGCTATACGGTCACGGCTGTCTAGATATATGAGGGTTTATCTACAAGCCATCAGTCTCCTATGGTCAACAACAAGCCTAGTGTCTCAATCACAATCAAATAAGTGAATAATTCAAGATGTAAGATCACCAAATATACAATAGTAAGGCGTCCCAAACATTACATATTCAGCTGATCATGAAGCTAGTCGTTACAAAATGTGAGGACTAGCAAGAGTTTAGTCATACATGATCAACCCTAGGTTGCCAATCATGTTACAGCCCGTAGGCAGACAGTAAGTATAAATGTACACGAGCTAACACTTGCTCGGCGGCTAAACGCCTCAAAAGAATAATTTTACAATAGAGTGGGAGAGCCAAAATAAACCCACTCGTTGCCAGGATTCCGTCTAGTGGTCACCATGTGGCTGGAAGGTCGGTAATCCTCTGGTGCTGCTCCGGTATCTGGCCATACAAAATCAGCTGGATCAGACCCCAGAAAGAGCAAGTGCCACAAAGGAGGCTTCACTTAGGAACTAAAACCAGCAATTAGCACAAGAATATAATTAAATGAAAGACAGTAATTAAGGAAAAGCATGACAGATGATATACGATGAGATAACCATGGGACTATTCAGATAACCAGGTTACAACCCGTAAACCAAATAAGGACCGGGGTTGTAACCCTTCGTCTGAACAGAACTTGATTTCTCCCACCATTTATCGGCAAGATAAAATAAGAAATCAGGACATGTAACAATCTTGTACAGGATCAAGACAAGACTAGACTCCATCCAATCATTCACGGCCAAGCAATAAGTACGGCTTGATACTTTAACTAACTAGGGTTATCACAATCCTTAGTTACTAGCAATATGCAATGAGATGTTCCTCCAGCCACAAGCCCTGCAGCTAATCCAGGTTATCCAGGCGACTTGGATTCATTAAGCAGTTATCAATAATTATTAGGTAGCTTGGTGTGCAACACATGACAGTGTGCGTAGAAATTGTTTCATGAAGTGCCCCACATGACAGTGGGCTGGAAATGTGCCCTATTTGACGGCAGGCTACAAGTCCAAACAATTGTGGCCGGGATAACGGGATCGCCTGTAACTGGAAAAATCTCTCATGACTACTGAATTATTCTAGTTATTAGCCTTAGCCACTTACAGTGGGTACCCATGACCGTGGTACTCAGGGATCCTAGTCCTAGACATGATATAAGATAAGACTGGTTCATTTGTACAAGCACAATCGTCCACGGTGTCCAGGCTATTCAATCTTGTCGTGTCATGTTAGCCGTCGCAACAGCATTTCGAGAAGTATATCATGTCAGGTTCACTGTCAAGAGTGTGCCACGTCGGGCCACTATCAAGAATTATCACGCCAAGTTATCATGTTAAAATTGTCAGGTCAAGTTATCTTGTCGGGAGTACACCACGGTGGGTCACTATTAGGTCATGTCATTTATCAAGAAGGGAAGAAACTTGCACAATTAAATAATAATATATATATATAATATATATATTCTTGAAGCCAAGGAGAAATTCTACAACTTTCATGTTGGGAGTGGGAAGAAATTCAGACCACAAATCAGGCAAATAAAATATTAAACAATCAAAGTGGACCCCATGCGGCCAAAAAGTGGGAGAACCTATATGCGGCCAAAGAGAGTGGGAGGCCACCCATGCGGCCAGCCAAAGCTTATGCGACCACAAAATAACTAAAGGGGGTCCATGCGGCTCGCAAGAAATATTCATGCAACCAGAAAAGACAAGGAAAGAGGAACCTTCAATAAATGCAAGCTTCCACTCAAGCAAAAGAAAAGGACACGTGGCCACTCAAACAATGCATGCGGCCAAGAATTATTGGTCATGCACATGTTATATGTATGTGGCCATGCGGCCAATTAGTGAATGGCCATGCGGCCATATGCTTCTCATGCGGCTCACTTGATAGCTAAGCATGCAAATGCAAAGCATATAAAATATTAAAATATGCTTACATGGCAAGGCATATGCGGCTCACTTAAGGAATTGTCATGCGGCACATTTACGTGCTTGCAATTTGCAGGCAACATGCTAGTGTATATGCGGCTCTGTGGTTGCATGTAAATGCAAGCAAGACTAATATAATGCTATTAATAAATGTCATTCCAATGTAGCCATGCGGCTAACTTATTAGTATAATACTTCTATGCATGCAAAGCATGCAACTAAAGCATGCCATGCATGCATGTCCATTTCTTATTTAATTACATGCGGCCCATGTTTGTTCCATGCGGCTGATGCCAAAGTGCATTCATTAACTCCTGTATCATCTAATCAAATGCATTAAAAGTACTAAAGGATGTATTAATGAATGCATTTAAAGTAATGCATCAGAGAACTCTTATGCGGCTAGGTTTTTGGAAAGGTATTAAAGAATTGCATTCTTGAATGCATTAAGAATTGTATTAAATGGATGCTTCTCCACACCACCTAATTTTCACAGGAGTCCAAATTTGGATTTACATAGGTCAAAATGGGGTAGAACGAAATTCTCTACAACATGGAACCATCAACTAACGAAAATATGCAAGTCTGATAGATCAAAATTCATGAGAACCGAAAACACCACAAAACTAGATCTACAAGAAATTAACCACAGAAATGAAAAGTGCTAAGTACTAAAGTGGTTAGAAACACATGAGAAAAAACAATGGAACAATAAAAATAGACTTCCTCCATGAAGTAAGGTGCACTTGCCTAAGCTCTCCACTCTCTCCTGGTAGGTGAAGAGTAAAGATGAAGAAGAAGAAATGAGTAATGAGTAATAATGGAAGAGAGAGAGAGAGTGGGATTAATATTTATGGTGGGAGTGGTGGTAGGTGGGAGTGGTTCTCCACAGGATAAACCAAAACAAGCAAGGTCAAATAAACCGAACCAAACCAAGCCAATGCAATTACCATGATGAACCATAAGCCAATTAAACAAAATTAACCAAAATTAACTAATCATGATTAACAAAAATACGGATCCAAAACACGTATACGTACACTAAATACGTATCACGAATCTGGGACACTACATCCTACCCACCTTAAAAGAATTTCGTTCTCGGAATTTAATCAAGTGGCTAGAGATGCATGGACAAGCTATACTAAGCAATCAATCAAACAATCAATCATGCAAACAAGGAATTGAATGCATAAGGAAGAGGAAAAATATCCTTCTAGGAACCTCTCTGCCGGTTTTGAATCTGAGCTTGGACCAGGGCATACTGTTGGAGTCTCTGCTGCTGGAAGACTTGAGTCTGAGGCAACAATGGCCTCGGAGGCTGGTACTGCAGCTGCACTGGTGCTGGTGTTGGCCCCCTTACCGAGGGACTAGTTAGGTTAGAAGAGGACGAACTACCCCTATTCGGGCAGGCTCCTATCTTGTGATCTGCCGCTCCACAAGCCAGGCACAATCCCTGCGCCCTGCGACAATCTGCCACCACGTGCCCTGGCTTCCCACAATGAGTGCAGCCCATTGTGGAAGACTGCTTCTGCTTCTGTTGCTGAGAGGACGTGACCGACATCACTGAGGCTGCCTGCCTCGGAGTTCCAATTGTCAAAGCCCTGACTGCCGGGGCTGGTGCTGTCGACTGGGTCATCTGGCCGTGGGATCGCTTCCGACCTCCGGTCCTGTCCACGATCCTGTGGGAGGTATACTCATGCCTCCTAGCTGCTCTCAATACTGCATCGAAGGTCTGATGCTCAAACTGTTCCGCTGCCAACAAAATCTCGAGATGGAGCCCCTGCTGGAACCGTTGGGCTTTGTCGAACTCGGTCGCCACCAAAGTGGGAGCAAATCGACTGAGTCTAGAAAACTCGACCGCATATCCGTCGACCGTCCTGCCCATCTGCTTCAAATTGGTGAACTTGGTCTGTAGATCGTACCGAGCCACCGCATCGAAGTACTTGGTCTGGAATCTATCTCTGAATACTGCCCATGAAATAGGGGCCACTAATTCCACGGCTTGTGCCGTCCACCAGCTGCGGGCAAGATCCAGTAACTGCAGGCGCACCACAACCACCTTCTCGTCTTCCGGAGTCCTGGCTGCTTCTAGAATCACTTCGGTATCCTGAAGCCGAGCATCTGCGGCGATAGCATCTTCACTGCCATCGAAGAATGGAGGGTTCAGGCACTTGAAACTGTTCGCTGCACTGTTCCCATGACGACCGCCTCTGTTCAGAGCATCTTCCACTGCCTGGTGCAAGGCATCTCCTCTACGATCCTGGGAAGCTAACAAGGTCCTGATGAGATCCACCAAAGTGCCATCATCGGGCTCTGTAGGCTGGACGGGCTGAACTGGTGGCTCGGGATCCCCGGTAGGCATGACTCGGGAGGCTGCTCCTGAGTGCTGGGCCTGATCTCCAGGTTGCTGCTGGTCCGCGGGGGGTGCTCCGCCTTGCTGATCGGCAGGTCTAGGAACAATGCCGCTGAAGAAGACGACATATGGAACAATAAGGAAGGACCAGGACAGATCAAGGATACAAACATGTGATCAGGACAAGGATTTCAGGGATTCAGAGAATATGAACAGAGATCAAGGACGAGTGCTGATTGAGACATCTATTCGGTAAACCCTCACATATGTTGATTTACAAGACCTGCATGGGCCACCACTTAAACCATGTCACGCCCCAGAACCAGAATACTGGAGAGCGGGGGCAGACATAGCCAGCTACGTATATGAAATGGAATCCATCTCGCTATACGGTCACGGCTGTCTAGATATATGAGAGTTTATCTACAAGCCATCAGTCTCCTATGGTCAACAACAAGCCTAGTGTCTCAATCACAATCAAATAAGTAAATAATTCAAGATGTAAGATCACCAAATATACAATAGTAAGGCGTCCCAAACATTACATATTCAGCTGATCATGAAGCTAGTCGTTACAAAATGTGAGGACTAGCAAGAGTTTAGTCATACGTGATCAACCCTACGTTGCCAATCATGTTACAGCCCGTAGGCAGACAGTAAGTATAAATGTACACGAGCTAACACTTGCTCGGCGGCTAAACGCCTCAAAAGAATAATTTTACAATAGAGTGGGAGAACCAAAATAAACCCACTCGTTGCCAAAATTCCGTCTAGTGGTCACCATGTAGCTGGAAGGTTGGTAGATCCTCTGGTGCTGCTTCGGTATCTGGCCATACAAAACCAGCTGGGTCAGACCCCAGAAAGAGCAAATGCCACAAAGGAGGCTTCACTTAGGAACTAAAACCAGCAATTAACACAAGAATACAATTAAATAAAAGACAGTAATTAAGGAAAAGTATGACAGGTGATATACGATGAGATAACCATGGGACTATTCAGATAACCAGGTTACAACCCGTAAACCAAACAAGGACCGGGGTTGTAACCCTTCGTCTGAACAGAACTTGGTTTCTCCCCCCATTTATCGGCAAGATAAAATAAGAAATCAGGACATGTAACAATCTTGTACAGGATCAGACAAGACTAGACTCCATCCAATCATTCACGGCCAAGCAATAAGTACGGCTTGATACTTTAACTAACTAGGGTTATCACAATCCTTAATTACTAGCAATATGCAATAAGATGTTCCTCCAGCCACAAGCCCTGCAGCTAATCCAGGTTATCCAGGCAATTTGGATTCATTAAGCAGTTATCAATAATTATTAGGTAGCTTGGTGTGCAACACATGACAGTGTGCATAGAAATTGTTTCATGAAGTGCCCCACATGACAGTGGGCTGGAAATGTGCTCTACTCGACGGCAGGCTACAAGTCCAAACAATTGTGGCCGGGATAACGGGATCGCCTGTAACTGGGGAAATCTCTCATGACTACTGAATTATTCTAGTTATTAGCCTTAGCCACTTACAGTGGGTACCCATGACCGTGGTACTCTAGGATCCTAGTACTAGACATGATGTAAGACAAGACTGGTTCATTTGTACAAGCACAATCGTCCATGGTGTCCAGGCCATTCAATCTTGTCGTTTCATGTTAGCCGTCGCAACAACATTTCGAGAAGTATATCATGTCAGGTTCACTGTCAAGAGTGCGCCACGTCGGGCCACTATCAAGAATTATCACGCCAAGTTATCATGTTAAAATTGTCAGGTCAAGTTATCTTGTCGGGAGTGCACCACGGCGGGTCACTATTAGGTCATGTCATTTATCAAGGAGGGAAGAAACTTACGCAATTAAATAATAATTTATATATAATATATATATTAAAGCCAAGGAGAAACTCTACAACTTTCATGTTAGGAGTAGGAAAAAATTCGGACCACAAATCAGGCAAATAAAATATTAAACAATCAAAGTGGACCCCATGCGGCCCAAAAGTAGGAGAACCTACATGCGGCCAAAGAGAGTGGGAGGCCACCCATGCGGCCAGCCAAAGCTTATGCGGCCAGAAAATAACTGAAGGGGGTCCATGCGGCTCGCAAAAAATATTCATGCAACCAGAAAAGACAAGGAGAGAGAAACCTTCAATAAATGCAAGCTTCCACTCAAGCAAAAGAAAAGGACACGTTGCCACTCAAACAATACATGCGGCCAAGAATTATTGGTCATGCACATGTTATATGTATGTGGCCATGCGGCCAATTATTGAATGGCCATGCAGCCATATGCTTCTCATGCGGCTCACTTGATAGCTAAGCATGCAAATGCAAAGCATATAAAATATTAAAATATGCTTACATGGCAAGGCATATGCGGCTCACTTAAGGAATTGTCATGCGGCACATTTACGTGCTTACAATTTGCAGGCAACATGCTAGTGTATATGCGGCTCTGTGGTTGCATGTAAATGCAAGCAAGACTAATATAATGCTATTAATAAATGTCATTCCAATGTAGCCATGCGGCTAACTTATTAGTATAATACTTCTATGCATGCAAAACATGCAACTAAAGCATGCCATGCATGCATGTCCATTTCTTATTTAATTACATGCGGCCCATGTTTGTTCCATGCGGCTGATGCCAAAGTGCATTCATTAACTCCTGTATCATCTAATCAAATGCATTAAAAGTACTAAAGGATGTATTAATGAATGCATTTAAAGTAATGCATCAGAGAACTCTTATGCGGCTAGGTTTTTGGAAAGGTATTAAAGAATTGCATTCTTGAATGCATTAAGAATTGTATTAAATGGATGCTTCTCCACACCACCCAATTTCCACAGGAGTCCAAATTTGGACTTCCATAGGTCAAAATGGGGTAGAACGAAATTCTCTACAACATGGAACCATCAACTAACGAAAATATGCAAGTCTGATAGATCAAAATTCATGAGAACCGAAAATACCATAAAACTAGATCGACAAGAAATTAACCACCGAAATGAAAAGTGCTAAGTACTAAAGTGGTTAGAAACACATGAGGAAAAATAATGGAACAATAAAAATAGACTTCCTCCATGAAGCAAGATGCACTTGCCTACGCTCTCCACTCTCTCCTAGTAGGTGAAGAGTAAAGATGGAGAAGAAAAAATGAGTAATGAGTAATAATGGAAGAGAGAGAGTGGAATTGATATTTATGGTGGGAGTGGTGGTAGGTGGGAGTGGTTCTCCACAGGATAAACCAAAACAAGCAAGGTCAAATAAACCGAACCGAACCAAGCCAATGCAATTACCATGATGAACCATAAGCCAATTAAACAAAATTAACCAAAATTAACTAATCATGATTAACAAAAATACGGGTCCAAAACACGTATACGTACACTAAATACGTATCACGAATCTGGGATACTACATCCTACCCACCTTAAAAGAATTCCGTCCTCGAAATTTAATCAAGTGGCTAGAGATTCAGGGACAAGCTATACTAAGCAATCAATCAAACAATCAATCATACAAGCAAGGAATTGAAGGCATAAGGAAGAGGAAAAATATCCTGCTAGGAACCTCTCTGCCGATTTTGAATCTGAGCTTGGACCAGGGCATACTGTTGGAGTCTCTGCTGCTGGAAGACTTGAGTCTGAGGCAGCAATGGCCTCGGAGGCTGGTACTGCTGCTGCACTGCAGGTGCTGGTGTTGGCCCCCTTACCGAGGGACTAGTTAGGTTAGAAGAGGACGAACTACCCTTATTCGGGCAGGCTCCTATCTTGTGATCTGCCGCTCCACAAGCCAGGCACAATCCCTGCGCCCTGCGACAATTTGCCACCACGTGCCCTGGCTTCCCACAATGAGTGCAGCCCATTGTGAAAGACTGCTTCTGCTTCTGTTGCTGAGGGGACGTGACCGACGTCACTGAGGCTGCATGCCTCGGAGTTCCAATTGTCAAAGCCCTGACTGCCGGGGCTGGTGCTGTCGACTGGGTCATCTGGCCGTGAGATCGCTTCCGACCTCCGGTCCTGTCCACGATCCTGTGGGAGGTATACTCATGTCTCCTAGCTGCTCTCAATACTGCATCGAAGGTCTGATGCTCAAACTGTTCTACTGCCAACAAAATCTCGAGATGGAGCCCCTGCTGGAACCGCTGGGCTCTGTCGAACTCGGTCGCCACCAAAGTGGGAGCAAATCGACTGAGTCTAGAAAACCCGGCCGTATATCCGTCGACCGTCCTGTCCATCTGCTTCAAATTGGTGAACTTGGTCTGTAGATCGTACCGAGCCACCGCATCGAAGTACTTGGTCTGGAATCTCTCTCTGAATACTGCCCATGAAATAGGGGCCACTAATTCTACGGCTTGTGCCGCCTACCAGCTGCGGGCAAGATCCAGTAACTGCAGGCGCACCACGGCCACCTTTTCGTCTTCCGGAGTCCTGGCTGCTTCTAGAATCACTTCGGTGTCCTAAAGCCAAGCATCTGCGGCGATAGCATCTTCACTGCCATCGAAGAATGGAGGGTTCAGGCACTTGAAACTGTTCGCTGCACTGTTCCCATGACGATCGCCTCTGTTCAGAGCATCTTCCACTGCCTGGTGCAAGGCATCTCCTCTACGATCCTGTGAAGCTAACAAGGTCCGGATGATACCCACCAAAGTGCCATCATCGGGCTCTGTAGGCTGGACGGGCTGAACTGGTGGCTCGGGATCCCCGATAGGCAAGACTCGGGAGGCTGCTCCTGAGTGCTGGGCCTGATCTCCAGGTTGCTGCTGGTCCGCGGGGGGTGCTCCGCCTTGCTGATCGGCAGGTCCAGGAACAATGCCGCTCAAGAAGACGACATATGGAACAATAAGGAAGGACCAGGACAGATCAAGGATACAAACATGTGATCAGGACAAGGATTTCAGGGATTCAGAGAATACGAACGGAGATCAAGGATGAGTACTGATTGAGACATCTATTCGGTAAACCCTCACATATCTTGATTTACAAGACCTGCATGGGCCACCACTTAAACCATGTCACGCCCCAGAACCAGAATACTGGAGAGCGGGGGCAGACATAGCCAGCTACGTATATGAAATGGAATCCATCTCGCTATACGGTCACGACTGTCTAGATATATGAGGGTTTATCTACAAGCCATCAGTCTCCTATGGTCAACAACAAGCCTAGTGTCTCAATCACAATCAAATAAGTGAATAATTCAAGATGTAAGATCACCAAATATACAATAGTAAGGCGTCCCAAACAATACATATTCAGCTGATCATGAAGCTAGTCGTTACAAAATGTGAGGACTAGCAAGAGTTTAGTCATACATGATCAACCCTAGGTTGCCAATCATGTTACAGCCCGTAGGCAGACAGAAAGTATAAATGTACACGAGCTAACACTTGTTCGGCGGCTAAACGCCTCAAAAAAATAATTTTACAATAGAGTGGGAGAGCCAAAATAAACCCACTCGTTGCCAGAATTTTGTCTAGTGGTCACCATGTGGCTGGAAGGTCGGTAGATCCTCTGGTGCTGCTCCGGTATCTGGCCATACAAAACCAGCTGGGTCAGACCCCAGAAAGAGCAAGTGCCACAAAGGAGGCTTCACTTAGGAACTAAAACCAGCAATTAGCACAAGAATATAATTAAATGAAAGACAGTAATTAAGGAAAAGCATGACAGGTGATATACGATGAGATAACCATGGGACTATTCAGATAACCAGGTTACAACCCGTAAACCAAACAAGGACCGGGATTGTAACCCTTCGTCTGAACAGAAGTTGGTTTCTCCCACAATTTATCGGCAAGATAAAATAAGAAATCAGGACATGTAACAATCTTGTACAGGATTAGACAAGACTAGACTCCATCCAATCATTCACGGCCAAACAATAAGTACGGCTTGATACTTTAACTAACTAGGGTTATCACAATCCTTAGTTACTAGCAATATGCAATGAGATGTTCCTCCAGCCACAAGCCCTGCAGCTAATCCAGCTTATCCAGGCGACTTGGATTCATTAAGCAGTTATCAATAATTATTAGGTAGCTTGGTGTGCAACACATGACAGTGTGCGTAGAAATTGTTTCATGAAGTGCCCCACATGACAGTGGGCTGGAAATGTGCCCTACTCGACGGCAGGCTACAAGTCCAAACAATTGTGGCCGGGATAACGGGATCGCCTGTAACTGGAGAAATCTCTCATGACTACTGAATTATTCTAGTTATTAGCCTTAGCCACTTACAGTGGGTACCCATGACCGTGGTACTCAGGGGTCCCAGTCCTAGACATGATGTAAGACAAGACTGGTTCATTTGTACAAGCACAATCGTCCACGGTGTCCAGGCCATTCAATCTTGTCGTGTCATGTTAGCCGTCGCAACAGCATTTCGAGAAGTATATCATGTCAGGTTCACTGTCAAGAGTGTGCTACGTCGGGCCACTATCAAGAATTATGATGCCAAGTTATCATGTTAAAATTGTCAGGTCAAGTTATCTTATCGGGAGTGCACCACGGCGGATCACTATTAGGTCATGTCATTTATCAAGAAGGGAAGAAACTTGCAAAATTAAATAATAATATATATAATATATATATTCTTGAAGCCAAGGAGAAACTCTACAACTTTCATGTTGGGAGTGGGAAGAAATTCGGACCACAAATCAGGCAAATAAAATATTAAACAATCAAAGTGGACCCCATGCGGCCCAAAAGTGGGAGAACCTACATGCGGCCAAAGAGAGTGGGAGGCCACCCATACGGCCAGCCAAAGCTTATGCGGCCAGAAAATAACTGAAGGGGGTCCATGCGGCTCGCAAGAAATATTCATGCAACCAGAAAAGACAAGGAGAGAGGAACCTTCAATAAATGCAAGCTTCCACTCAAGCAAAAGAAAAGGACACGTGGCCACTCAAACAATGCATACGGCCAAGAATTATTAGTCATGCACATGTTATATGTATGTGGCCATGCGACCAATTAGTGAATGGCCATGCGGCCATATGCTTCTCATGCGGCTCACTTGATAGCTAAGCATGCAAATGCAAAGCATATAAAATATTAAAATATGCTTACATGGCAAGGCATATGCGGCTCACTTAAGGAATTGTCATGCGGCACATTTACGTGCTTGCAATTTGCAGGCAACATGCTAGTGTATATGCGGCTCTGTGGTTGCATGTAAATGCAAGCAAGACTAATATAATGTTACTAATAAATGTCATTCCAATGTAGCCATGCGGCTAACTTATTAGTATAATACTTCTATGCATGCAAAGCATGCAACTAAAGCATGCCATGCATGCATGTCCATTTCTTATTTAATTACATGCGGCCCATGTTTGTTCCATGCGGCTGATGCCAAAGTGCATTCATTAACTCCTGTATCATCTAATCAAATGCATTAAAAGTACTAAAGGATGTATTAATGAATGCATTTAAAGTAATGCATCAGAGAACTCTTATGCGGCTAGGTTTTTGGAAAGGTATTAAAGAATTGCATTCTAGAATGCATTAAGAATTGTATTAAATGGATGCTTCTCCACACCACCCAATTTCCACAGGAGTCCAAATTTGGACTTCCATAGGTCAAAATGGGATAGAACGAAATTCTCTACAACATGGAACCATCAACTAACGAAAATATGCAAGTCTGATAGATCAAAATTCATGAGAACCAAAAATACCACAAAACTAGATCTACAAGAAATTAACCACATAAATGAAAAGTGCTAAGTACTAAAGTGGTTAGAAACATATGAGGAAAAACAATGGAACAATAAAAATAGACTTCCTCCATGAAGCAAGGTGCACTTGCCTAAGCTCTCCACTCTCTCCTAGTAGGTGAAGAGTAAAGATGGAGAAGAAGAAATGAGTAATGAGTAATAATGGAAGAGAGAGAGTGGGATTGATATTTATGGTGGGAGTGGTGGTAGGTGGGAGTGGTTCTCCACAGGATAAACCAAAACAAGCAAGGTCAAATAAACTGAACCGAACCAAGCCAATGCAATTACCATGATGAACCATAAGCCAATTAAACAAAATTAACCAAAATTAACTAATCATGATTAACAAAAATACGGGTCCAAAACACGTATACGTACACTAAATACGTATCACGAATCTGGGACACTACATCCTATCCACCTTAAAAGAATTCCGTCCTCGGAATTTAATCAAGTGGCTAGAGATGCAGGGACAAGCTATATTAAGCAATCAATCAAACAATCAATCATGCAAGCAAGGAATTGAAGGCATAAGGAAGAGGAAAAATATCCTGCTAGGAACCTCTCTGCCGATTTTGAATCTGAGCTTGGACCAGGGTATACTGTTAGAGTCTCTGCTGCTGGAAGACTTGAGTCTGAGACAGCAATGGCCTCGGAGGCTGGTACTGGTGCTGCACTGCAGGTGCTGGTGTTGGCTCCCTTACCGAGGGACTAGTTAGGTTAGAAGAGGACGAACTACCCCTATTCGGGCAGGCTCCTATCTTGTGATCTGTCGCTCCACAAGCCAGGCACAATCCCTGCGCCCTGCGACAATCTGCCATCACGTGCCCTGGCTTCCCACAATGAGTGCAGCCCATTGTGAAAGACTGCTTCTGCTTCTGTTGCTGAGAGGACGTGACCGACATCACTGAGGCTGCCTGCCTCGGAGTTCCAATTGTCAAAGCCCTGACTGCCGGGAAAGGTGCTGTCGACTGGGTCATCTGGCCGTGAGATTGCTTCCGACCTTCGGTCCTGTCCACGATCCTGTGGGAGGTATACTCATGCCTCCTAGCTGCTCTCAATACTGCATCGAAGGTCTGATGCTCAAACTGTTCCACTGCCAACAAAATCTCGAGATGGAGCTCCTGCTGGAACCGCTGGGCTCTGTCGAACTCGGTCGCCACCAAAGTGGGAGCAAATCGACCGAGTCTAGAAAACTCGGCCGCATATCCGTCGACCGTCCTGCCCATCTGCTTCAAATTGGTGAACTTGGTCTGTAGATCGTACCAAGCCACCGCATCGAAGTACTTGGTCTGGAATCTCTCTCTGAATACTGCCCATGAAATAGGGGCCACTAATTTCACGGCTTGTGCCGCCCACCAGCTGCGGGCAAGATCTAGTAACTGCAGGCGCACCACGGCCACCTTCTCGTCTTCCGGAGTCCTAGCTGCTTCTAGAATCACTTCGGTGTCCTGAATCCAAGCATCTGCGGCGATAGCATCTTCACTGCCATCGAAGAATGGAGGGTTCAGGCACTTGAAACTGTTCGCTGCACTGTTTCCATGACGATCGCCTCTGTTCAGAGCATCTTTCACTGCCTGGTGCAAGGCATCTCCTCTACGATCCTGGGAAGCTAACAAGGTCCTGATGAGACCCACCAAAGTGCTATCATCGGGCTCTGTAGGCTGGACGGGCTGAACTGGTGGCTCGGGATCCCCGGTAGGCAAGACTCGGGAGACTGCTCCTGAGTGCTGGGCCTGATCTCCAGGTTGCTACTGGTCCGCGGGGGGTGCTCCGCCTTGCTGATCGGCAGGTCCAGGAACAATGCCGCTGAAGAAGGCGACATATAGAACAATAAGGAAGGACCAAGACAGATCAAGGATACAAACATGTTATCAGGACAAGGATTTCAGGGATTCAGAGAATACGAACAGAGATCAAGGACGAGTACTAATTGAGACATGTATTCGGTAAACCCTCACATATCTTGATTTACAAGACCTGCATGGGCCACCACTTAAACCATGTCACGCCCCAGAACCAGAATACTGGAGAGCGGGGGCAGACATAGCTAGCTACGTATATGAAATAGAATCTATCTCGCTATACGGTCACGGCTGTCTAGATATATGAGGGTTTATCTACAAGCCATCAGTCTCCTATAGTCAACAACAAGCCTAGTGTCTCAATCACAATCAAATAAGTGAATAATTCAAGATATAAGATCACCAAATATACAATAGTAAGGCGTCCCAAATATTACATATTCAGCTGATCATGAAGCTAGTCGTTACAAAATGTGAGGACTAGCAAGAGTTTAGTCATACATGATCAACCCTAGGTTGCCAATCATGTTACAGCCCGTAGGCAGACAGTAAGTATAAATGTACACGAGCTAACACTTGCTCGGCGGCTAAATGCCTCAAAAGAATAATTTTACAATAGAGTGGGAGAGCCAAAATAAACCCACTCGTTGCCAGAATTCCGTCTAGTGGTCACCATGTGGCTGGAAGGTCGGTAGATCCTCTGGTGCTGCTCCGATATCTGGCCATATAAAACCAGCTGGGTCAGACCCCAGAAAGAGCAAGTGCCACAAAGGAGGCTTCACTTAGGAACTAAAACTAGCAATTAGCACAAGAATATAATTAAATAAAAGACAGTAATTAAGGAAAAGCATGACAGGTGATATACGATGAGATAACCATGGGACTATTCAGATAACCAGGTTACAACCCGTAAACCAAACAAGGACCGGGGTTGTAACCCTTCGTCTGAACAGAACTTGGTTTCTCCCACCATTTATCGGCAAGATAAAATAAGAAATCAGGACATGTAACAATCTTGTACAGGATCAGACAAGACTAGACTCCATCCAATCATTCACGGCCAATCAATAAGTATGGCTTGATACTTTAACTAACTAGGGTTATCACAATCCTTAGTTACTAGCAATATGCAATGAGATGTTCCTCCAGCCACAAGCCTTGCAGCTAATCCAGGTTATCCAGGCGACTTAGATTCATTAAGCAGTTATCAATAATTATTAGGTAGCTTGGTGTGCAACACATGACAGTGTGCGTAGAAATTGTTTCATGAAGTGTCCCACATGACAATGGGCTGGAAATGTGCCCTATTCGACGGCAGGCTACAAGTCCAAACAATTGTGGCCGGGATAACGGGATTGCCTGTAACTGGGGAAATCTCTGATGACTACTGAATTATTCTAGTTATTAGCCTTAGCCACTTACAGTGGGTACCCATGACCGTGGTACTCAGGGGTCCCAGTCCTAGACATGATGTAAGACAAGACTGGTTTATTTGTACAAGCACAATCGTCCACGGTGTCCAGGCCATTCAATCTTGTCGTGTCATGTTAGCCGTCGCAACAATATTTCGAGAAGTATATCATGTCAGGTTCACTGTCAAGAGTGCGCCACGTCGGGCCACTATCAAGAATTATGACGCTAAGTTATCATGTTAAAATTGTCAAGTCAAGTTATCTTGTCGGGAGTGCACCACGACGGGTCACTATTAGGTCATATCATTTATCAAGGAGGGAAGAAACTTGCACAATTAAATAATATATATATAATATATATATTCTTGAAGCCAAGGAGAAACTCTACAACTTTTATGTTGGGAGTGGGAAAAAATTCGGACCACAAATCAGGCAAATAAAATATTAAACAATCAAAGTGGACCCCATGCGGCCCAAAAGTGGGAGAACCTACATGCGGCCAAAGAGAGTGGGAGGCCACCCATGCGGCCAGCCAAAGCTTATGCGGCCAAAAAATAACTGAAGGGGGTCCATGCGGCTCGCAAGAAATATTCATGCAACCAGAAAAGACAAGGAGAGAGGAACCTTCAATAAATGCAAGCTTCCACTCAAGCAAAAGAAAAGGACACGTGGCCACTCAAACAATGCATGCGGCCAAGAATTATTGGTCATGCACATGTTATATGTATGTGGCCATGCGGCCAATTAGTGAATGGCCATGCGGCCATATGCTTCTCATGCGGCTCACTTGATAGCTAAGCATGCAAATGCAAAGCATATAAAATATTAAAATATGCTTACATGGCAAGGCATATGCGGCTCACTTAAGGAATTGTCATGCGGCACATTTACGTGCTTGCAATTTGCAGGCAACATGCTAGTGTATATGCGGCTCTGTGGTTGCATGTAAATGCAAGCAAGACTAATATAATGCTATTAATAAATGTCATTCCAATGTAGCCATGCGGCTAACTTATTAGTATAATACTTCTATGCATGCAAAGCATGCAACTAAAGCATGCCATGCATGCATGTCCATTTCTTATTTAATTACATGCGGCCCATGTTTGTTCCATGCGGCTGATGCCAAAGTGCATTCATAACTCCTGTATCATCTAATCAAATGCTTTAAAAGTACTAAAGGATGTATTAATGAATGCATTTAAAGTAATGCATCAGAGAACTCTTATGCGGCTAGGTTTTTGGAAAGGTATTAAAGAATTGCATTCTTGAATGCATTAAGAATTGTATTAAATGGATGCTTCTCCACACCACCCAATTTCCACAGGAGTCCAAATTTGGACTTCCATAGGTCAAAATGGGGTAGAACGAAATTCTCTACAACATGGAACCATCAACTAACGAAAATATGCAAGTCTGATAGATCAAAATTCATGAGAACCGAAAATACCACAAAACTAGATCTACAAGAAATTAACCACAGAAATGAAAAGTGCTAAGTACTAAAGTAGTTAGAAACACATGAGAAAAAACAATGGAACAATAAAAATAGACTTCCTCCATGAAGCAATGTGCACTTGCCTAAGCTCTCCACTCTCTCCTGGTAGGTGAAGAGTAAAGATGGAGAAGAAGAAATGAGTAATGAGTAATAATGGAAGAGAGAGAGTGGGATTGATATTTATGGTGGGAGTGGTGGTAGGTGGGAGTGGTTCTCCACAGGATAAACCAAAACAAGCAAGGTAAAATAAACCGAACCGAACCAAGCCAATGCAATTACCCTGATGAACCATAAGCCAATTAAACAAAATTAACCAAAATTAACTAATCATGATTAACAAAAATACGGGTCCAAAATACGTATACGTACACTAAATACGTATCACGAATCTGGGACACTACACGCGAGAACTTTAAATAGACACTAAGATAGTTGTTACAATAAGGACACAATTAATGCTAGATAAACACAGTTAATCATCGGTCCTCAAGAAAATTCAATAAGAACCTGTACTTATTCCGTTGCTCGTAACAAAACCAACTTAACAAAAAATATTATTTGTGATGAGCAATCTTAAACATTTGGTGAGAGTGAATCATATTATGACTATGCAAGTACGTAGTACACTAAATTCTTGTTTTACTAAGTTTCTAGATCTACTACTAGAGAAGAAGCTATTAAAATATATTTGAAAAAACAACTTTGAAAGAAAGTTTTAAAATATTAGTAAATTTTCTTTAATTTAGAATATATGAACTAGTAAACAAAATTATCCTTTTGTTTATATCACGACACATTATTTAGATGCAAAATGAGTGACAAAAATAAATTCTTTGTCTAAGACCGTCAGAATTTCTGCATACTGGATCTGCAATCGACGATGCTATATTATAAGTTTTACGTGAATATAATATTCAAAATATTTTTTTTAATTTTTTTTTGTTAATGCTAGTAGTAATATTTTTTGTATTTTAAGATCTCAATTTATGTGTATATTAGAAGAACAATTTTTTGTGTGTAAGATGTGCTCGTCATATTGTTTATTTAATTGTACAAGAATGTCTTCAAAATTTTCTAGTGAATTTAGAAAATATTATATGAAGGAAATGAAAAAAAAGGAAGAAATGAAAATAATCTTTGCTCCCAATTCCAGAATTGTCCTTGTATTTAAACTCCTATAATGAAGATGAGGACAAATGTGGATCCATATTTTTCAATTTTAGAGTGGTGGGGAAGACAAATTTTCTATCATATATAGTTTCTTCTTTGACATGTGATATTTTAATGGCCTTAGTGTCCACGGTAGCAGCAGAATCTTGTTTTAGTGCATGTTCAAAAATATTAATGAAGAAGATAAGCATGATGCTACGAGATATTTTGGAAGTCTGCATTTGCGTTCAAGTTTGGGTTCCTGTGAAGAAACATACTCAACATTTAAGAGATAAAGGTGCCGGTATTAATGAACTGAACTTTCAATCTCTTACTATGAAGGTCGCTACTGGAGCTGAAGAATGAAGCGACAAAGTTTTTCAGAGTTGGATCCTTTTTTTTTTTTTTGTAAATCGAATATTTGAAGATATCGGAGATCGCAACAAAAATTCAAATTGGATATGGAGACCGAAGATCAAATTTGTACTTTCATTCTTTCAGCTTTCAAAAAAATAAAATAAAAAGAAAAAGAAATATCATATTAAATTTCTCAAATAAATAAAATAAATAAAATTTTTTTATTTACATTATTTTTTTTATAAGCCAAATGCCAAATTAAGCCTTCTTATATTATTTTTTATAAGTCAAAGTCCATAGCTAAAATCTTTTTTCCTGAAAAATTCGAGGTAACCCCGGTGGCCTAGTCCGTAACCGGTACGAACCTAGCTCGGTTCAGCCAGGCCAGAATTTTTCTGGGTAGTGGGCCGTCCTGGGTTTGGGTTTTGATCTTTGGTCTCGGTCTGGTTCGAACTGGACTTCTTAGCTGGACTGGCCTGGCCCAGATCCTGTCAAACTTGACCCATAGCTAAATTTTTGCAACGAAGATTCAAAAAAATTGGACACGAACCAAAGGTCAAATTAATCCTACTTTATTTATATTAAATTTTTCTGGAAATTGCTGAGAAACCCAATTTCGGGGTGGGCTTTTATGAAATGCCCACCCGCTGGATAAGTTTTATGAAATACCCAGAATTAAGTATTTTCACGTTAAATATTCCAAGATTCCCTTTTAGATGCCACCCGCTAGAAACTGCTATTTTTATAATACCGAAACTACCCCTCCGCGCGAATTGGTCATCTATATGTATTTGAATTCAAAAAACTCAGATCTGGATTGCGATTTTCGTCTTCTTCTTATTCACGGGAAATCTGAATTCCATTGCTCTCATATTCAGCAGAGATCGCAAAGATCGTTCGTAGTTCGGTGTGTTTTTCTTCAGTCGAACTCAGATCATCGCTCGTCATCATCATCACCATCATCATCATCTTCATCGTGGAGACATTTGAACTCAGATATTCAATTGTGGAGAGAAGATCTTTCTTCTTCTTTTCCATAAGAATTATCATCGCTTTGAAAGAAGAATGAAACTCTTTATTCCTGAAAAAACTAAATTACACGTTTTAACACTGGAAATGACCATTCTCCGTCGTAATTAGGACGGAGAATGGCATTCTCCGTCTTAATTAGGACGGAGAATGCCATTTTCCGTTTTATTTAAGACGGAAAATGTCATTCTCCGTCCTAATTAACACGGAGAATGACATTCTCCGTTTCCGTCTTAATTAGGACCGAGAATGTCATTCTCCGTCTTAATTAGGACGTAGAATGGCATTCTCCGTTTTATTTAAGACGGAGAATGGCATTCTCCGTCCTAATTAACACGGAGAATGCCATTCTCCGTGTTTCTAACACGGAGAATGGTCATTCTCCTGCGTTTTAACACTAGAATGACCATTCTCCGTGATAAATTACACGGAGAATGGCATTCTCCGTCCTAATTAAGACGGAGAATGGTCATTCTCCGTTTAATTTAGCACGGAGAATGGCCATTCTCCGTCTTAATTAGGACGGAGAATGCCATTCTCCGTTTTATTTAACACGGAGAATGACATTCTCCGTTTCATTTAACACGGAGAATGGCATTCTCCGTGTTTCTAACACGGAGAATGGTCATTCTCCTGCGTTTTAACACTGTAATGACCATTGTCCGTGTAAATTAAGACGGAGAATGTCATTCTCCGTCCTAATTAAGACGGAGAATGGTCATTCTCCGTGTAAATTAAGACGGAGAATGCCATTCTCCTGCATTTTATGGTTAGCTGAAACTTTGGAGGGCCATAACTTTTGACTGGGAGGTCGAAACGAGGTCCCGTTTGTCGCAAAATGAGCGTATCGTCGAGGAGACTGAAAGTAACAGTTTTACAGTTAGACGGCCTTCCGAAATTTTAGATTCGCAAAAAAATGATGTTTGGACCTCCGTTTTAGCACTTTTGTCGTTCGTCCCGGTCTTTCCGAAATTTTTCGACGAGTTTTTGAAGATTTTTGAGGAGAAAACCTAGATTCGAAAGTGAGCAGCGTATGGAAGAAGATGGAGTATTGAAACGTTTTTTTAAGAGCAGTTTTGTGGGTGTTTCCAATAAATTAAAAGGAAGGACAAAAGGGTCATTTGGAATCCGCTTTGGATAAGTTTCTCTAATTCTGGGCACGCGATGAAATTTTTTTTAGCGGTGGGTTTTACATAAAACTTTTTTAGTTTTTGGGCATTTCATAAATCTTCCCTAAATTTTTTTATAAGTATCGTGGTGGTGATTGGGCTTGTTGTTGTAGTAGCAATGAGCGGCGGATATGTTGTTGTTGAGGGTCAGACCGACGTCTGTGAGTTGCTTCCAAGATGTCAGCATTGGAGCTCACAATCCAATCCGGGTGATCCCTACGACATTAATCTGCAACAAGTGCTGACTCAACTGGTAACGGAAACAGGATATTCAGATGGCCTACAGTTATCCTCGCACGTCCCATTCCCCGACGCATTCGGCCATGCCCGCTGCAGCTTTCCGGCCGAACGATGCAACGCATGTCTTCAGCTTGCACTCGACGACCTACTGAGTGTATATATGTGACAACACAAATGGTGCTGCGGCGGAACGTCCCAACTGCAAGCTCGGCTTCAACCCCTACGACTTCTCTGTTGATGGTTGATCCATCCATCCATCCATCCATCGTTGCATTTGATTTCCTGTCATTAATTGTCGATCATGGCGGCCATGGTGCGCGCGCGCGGGAGCCGTACGTATTGGCTGCCTGCCTCAAAATAATATTCTAGTTTGCTCATCTCCCTCCGTCTCTCTGTGTGTTTTGTTCGTGAATTGCATGTGGTGCTGTGATTGCTTGTTTGCAGCTTATTCCCAAGTGGTACTTTCAATTGATCGACAACTGTTTAATTATGCTGTGTTTCCGCACTTGCTTCCAAACAGTGTGATTTCTAGCTATTACCTTAATCGTTCTTCAGGATATATTTCTTGTGTTAGCTAGGTTGTGTTTACTCTAGCAAATTAGCTACTATTAATTGTCATTTTGTAATGACATCGTTAAAATACAAAAGATAAAGCAAGGGCTTTCTTTCTTGATCCTAGCATAAATAAATGAAGAACAAATGATTGCGCTCTAGTCTATTCGCCAATGAGAGTGGACATTTTTGCCCAGTCAATTACTCCAACAAGAGGTAATTGTTGGATTGTATCTCGTTTTCGATTGAACCCTCAAAAAAGTAAGGGGTGACATAGAGAGGTCCACAGAAGAATACGTCTTCTCTATGGGTGGAACTGTTATATCGTGGAAGTCGAAGAAACAGACTTTGCTCTTTCACTCGTCTATGAAGTTTGAGTTCTATGCTCTATCGGTTGCAGTAGATGAAGCAGAATGATTTCGATAGCTCATGTATAATCTTCCTCTGGTTGGGACACAGATTTCGGCTATACCAATACTACAACAACCAGACGACTACATCAGTAGAATACCATTATATCTTCAATGATAAGAAGAGGGTTATGCGACTTTATCACACAACACTGAATGAGTGTATTAAGGATGACATCATTACATTGGTTGATGTTCGGAGATAGAAGAATCTGGCAGATCCTTTCATTAAAGACCTCATGCACCAATTGGTCGATGACACAACAAAGAAAATGGGCTTAAAAAATAGAGAGGAAGTGGTTCCATCCATCCAAATAAAGATTCACTTCCCGGAATTGGGAACAAGCCCTCAACTCCATCTTCCCCGACGAAGATGAATAAGAAGAGGAGAACATCCCACTTATTCTCACCCAAATCCTGGACCCCGACGCCGCCGTCGCATTCTTCCACTGGGCCCCCCTACTCCGCTCTCCTTACAGCCGTCGCCCGATCCCGCCGCTTCCGAGAAACCAAACTCATTCTCCAAACAATGGAAGCCCAAAATATTCCACCCACCCAGAAAGCCTTCAGTGCCGTAGTCGGGGAAGTGTTTGGAAGGGATATATATATAAACTATGCAACCACGTTTGTTATCTTCATATTTAAAAAAGAACAAATTTATTGTACACAAACACAAGCAATGCTCGTAGATTGAATAAAAAAAAAAATTCAATAAACCAAATTAGTCAATTAAGAATGATATTTGAATAAACTAAAGTATACAAACAATGAAACCCTCAACAAACGTCCATTCCTGGCTGGAGTGGATATGGATGAATGGAAGAGTCGTTCAGAAAGAATAATCACACTTTTTCTTCCTAGTGTATGTATGAATCACAATATACAAGCAAGAATGAATCACGTACATACTAATTTGTCCCCCTCTCTAGATCCTATTCCTATGTACGTACGGGATCGATTGATATGATGAGTCAGAGCATCATGAGCCTGAACTCCTCGAAGCTAAGTACACCATCCCCATTGAGATCGAAGCATCGAATCATCACCTTGCACTCGTCGGTGCTCTTGGACTCCCCCAGTCTCCGCAGCGCACGCTTCAGGCTCTTGGCAGTAATGTAGTCTTGGCCGTCCTCCTCCGTTGCGTACGCACCAAACGCGTCTTTCAAGCTCCTCCCCTTGTCCTCCTCCTCTTCCACCTCCACCAGCTTCACGAAATCCTCCAACCCCAGCAGCCCGTCTCCGTCCGAGTCCGTGTACCCCACCGCGGCCTCCGCATCCTCCGCTGACAGCTCCGTGCCGGCCGTCCTCATGCACGAGTTGCGCAGCTCCATTGGCGATATCTTCCCATCTCCGTTCTCGTCAAAGTAGCGGAAGACTCGAGAGAACTCGCTACTACTACTGCTGGCCTCCATCAGAGAAGACACCGGCGCCTGC
Source organism: Iris pallida (assembly GCA_029216955.1). Lineage (NCBI taxonomy): Eukaryota > Viridiplantae > Streptophyta > Magnoliopsida > Asparagales > Iridaceae > Iris > Iris pallida. Next base: position 6,020,841 of record JANAVB010039216.1, read on the forward strand.
GAGGGGGGCAATTGCGGCACCTGTAGCCGGCGGGGCGAAGACTGCTTCTGGATGGGCTTCTTGGGCGAGAGCATGCAGAAGAATCTACGGATAGATGGAGTAGGGTTTCCCTCTTCGAGACCGTGAGCATCATTGTCACGCCTATACATGAATGGAGATGTCTTTGTTTCTTATTGAAGACACAAAGAAGCTAGCAACTGAAGATTTCGATCGATAGAGAGCTACTAGTGTGTGTTTAATTTGGTTGTGTACGTCTATATATATATATAGAGAGAGAGAGAGGGAGAGGGGGGAAAAGCAAAGGATATTCTGACTTGCAGTATTTGTCCTCTTTGCAGGGAGGAAGAAAGAAGGTACGTTCATTTCGGATAAAGTCAACATTGACACTTCTTTTAGCATTACTAATGCTGAATTGGTACGAGTCGACCACAGCGGAAGAAACACGGGGAAGGAAACGAAATTACATCCGTTAAGTAACAGGTAAAATAATAATCCATAGATTATTAGTTCAATGGTCACAGTTGGAATTAATTAATAGTAGGAATCTTGGTCAAACATATCATACAATTACGCGGAATCATGAAGGTATAATTTACATCATGGCGACATCTTCCCATATATGTTATTGTTCTTCCGGTTAACTGTTGTTGGGTACACGGGATGCTTGTGCAACTTGGATATCAATCATTTTATGTAACAAAATATAACATCCAACCAAACGTATCAACAAAAAAATTGATTAACAAAAATTAGTATTTTTCACTAGGATATTTTTTCCTTAGAAATTTAATACCAATTTATGTGTAGAAAATGAATAATGGATGATTTTATTGATGGACTACTACTTGCTACTTATAGAGGTTCCAACTCCTCTTTATACTACATTTTTCAATGTTGGACTAAAGTCCCTTGTTGATTCTCAACACTCCCCCTCAAGATGGGTGATAGATATTAATCATCCCCATCTTGTTACATAGCTTTGACAGACTCAATGAACTAAGACCTTTAGTCAGACAGTCTGCAACTTGTTCTTCTGAGCGAACATGGTCAATCTTCAGTATCCCTTGTTTCAGCTTCTCCTTGATGAAGAATCGATCGATCTCGATGTGCTTCATTCTGTCGTGCTGAACTAGATTGTTGGCTATACTTATTGCAGCTTGACTATCGTTCAGAAGATGTAACGGTGCTCCCTTATCCAGCTTCAACTCTGTCAGCAGTGCTTTCATCCACAATAATTCTGACACTCCCAGAGCCATTGCTCTGTATTCTGCTTCAGCTGACGACCGTGCTACCACTGACTGTTTCTTGCTTCTCCATGAGACCAGATTTCCTCCTACAAAGACACAGTACTCCGTGGTAGACCTTCTGTCGTCTATGCAACTCGTCCAGTCTGCATCGAAGTATCCCTCAACTTCTATGCGTCCATTCTTCTTGAACCATAGCCCTTTTCCCGACGTTCCTTTCAGATATCTCAAGATTTGAAACACTGCTTTCATATGACCCGTTCTTGGATCATGCATGTAGCGACTCACTACACTCACCGTAAATGAGATATCGGGGCGAGTGTGTCCCAGATAAATTAATCTTCCTACAAGTCTTTGATACATTTCACGATCAACTGTCTCTCCTGCTTCTGCTCCCAACTTGCACTTCTGGTCAATCGGAGTGACTACTGCTTTGCATCCCTATCTCCTTCAGCAGATTTAGTGCGTATTTTTTTGTGAGAGAACAATTCCTTGTTCGCCGTCACACACCTCGATACCCAGAAAGTACCTCATCGCTCCTAAATCCTTCACCTCAAATTCCTTTGCGAGTTTTGATTTTAGCTTAGTGATCTCGGCCTCATCATCACATGTGATTACTATATCATCCACATATACAGCAAGTATAGTAATGTGGCCTTTTGCATGCTGAAGAAAGACTGTATGATCTGTATTTGTTTGATGGTATCCCATGCCAGTAACAGCCTTTCTGAATCTGTCGAACCAGGCTCGAGGAGATTGCTTGAGCCCGTATAGCGACTTCTTTAGTTTATACACTTTTCCACGCGACGTCCCTCCGTCTGATTCTGTCGCGTAGCATCCTGGCGGGAGCTCCATGTACACTTCTTCTTGCAGGTCCCCGTGGAGAAAGGTATTCTTAACATCTAATTGGTATAGCTTCCACCCATAGTTTGCTGCAACGGAGACCAGAGTTCTTACCGTGCTCATTTTTGCTACCGGGGCAAACGTCTCATCATAGTCGATGCCATATGATTGTGTACATCCTTTTGCAACCAACCTCGCCTTGTACTGCTCTACTTTTCCTTCTGGTGTCTCCTTCACTGTGTACACCCATTTGCATCCCACAGTTTTCTTTCCTTTGGGTAATGGAACCAGCTCCCATGTCTTATTTTTCTCTAGTGTCCCAAGTTCTTCCATCATTGTAGCTTTTCACCTTGGATCTTTCTTTGCTTCCTGCTAACACTTAGGCAAAGAAGTAGAGTCTAACTATGCAATGAAGGCTCGATAATTCGAAAAAATGTTAGAATAAGACAAGAAATTGGCAATGTCATGTTCATATCATCATAACGATTAGGAGCCTTACCCGCATTGATGCGAGAAGATCTCCTTAAGGAAGCAATAGGAGGTGGAGAGGGATCAATAGGTGTTGGAGAGATCATACCATCCGAGTCAGAGAGATCCACATCAGAATCAGAGTGATTCAGTGTGGGGGGCAACATCTTCAAAAGTTGGGGCAGGAGTAGACGAGGGACTAGGCAATAGGCACGGCACAGTAGACAATGGACATGGCACAGTACTGGGCTCCTTTTTTCTTGTCTCTTCCTGCGTAACATATGTATCTTCTTCTTCATTCTCCGTATCAGAGTCGCTGCTATCTCTCCCTTTTATCCAATTTTCCACGACCGGGCACGGGACCGATCCGACTACCACGTTTGGACTTATTATCTCTCCCTCACGTCTAACACCCTCTGTGTTAGGTGTGTCACCGAACGTCGAACCTGCATGCGAACCATAGTATGGTTCAAGTTCTCTAAATGTAACGTCCATGCTAACAAACATCTTCCGCTCAACTGGGCTCCAACATGCGTATCCGTTCTGAGTCGTTGTGTACCCGACAAATACACACTTAACCGCTCTTGGATCTAGTTTGCCAACTCCTGGCCTGTTATCTTGGACAAAATACACACACCCAAATACTTTTGGGTGAACAGTGTATGTAGTTGCACCAGTAAGCATCTCTAACGGTATCTTCCAGTCCAATATCTGAGACGACATTCTGTTGATGAGATACACTACTACAAAAATAAATAACAATGACGGCTAAATATGATAATTGATGACATTTGTTTGGTCGTCATCTATGAGGGGGTCATCTTTATCATTAGAAATCAATGACACTCAACGCATGTCATCTTATTTATAAAAGATGACTTCTATATGTCATCTTTATTTAGAAAAGATGACTTATGTGTGTTATCTTTATTTATATTAGATGACTTTTATCATGAAAAATCAATGACAACTAACACACGTCATTTTTATTTATAAAAGATGACTTTTAAACGTCTTCTTTATTTACAAAAGATGACTTCTATGCATCATCTTTATTTAAAAAAGATGACTTTGACGCATCATTTTATGTACAAAAGATGACTTCTATGCGTCATCTTTATTTTTAAAAAATTATATTTATCATAAGAAATCAATGACAGCTCAATCACGTCATCTTTATTTGTAAAATATGACTTTTATGCGTCATCTTTATTTACAAAAGATGACTTTTATTTGTCATTAAATTCCTTTATTTTTATAGCTCCAATTTTGTCATCCGTATTCCACAATTTGCATTTTGTGTACAATATAAAGAAGAAAATAAACACTTAACACCAACAAAAAAATTCATTTCATAATTATTCAAATGCCAACATTGAACTATACAATATTATTTCAGTCTCAAACGTTCACAACATAAATTTACAATACTTCCAAAATTTTATAATGCGTCATTTTTACATACGACCTTCATAAACAATAATCGGGATAAATTTGGCCAGCTCTCGTCACATTTCATCAATTTCTCTGACAGAGTAATCCTCTCCCAGCAAACTACAAAAATAAACATAAAATCAACTAGTATATCATGTTATACCAATACAACCAATATTACATTAATATATAGAACAATCTCAACAGCCAACTTACCAAATTTCCTGCTAAAGAAACCTAAATGAAAACTTCTTCACACACTTCCATGTTAGACTTTTCACTCCATCTCCCTTTGAGCAAGCCATATCTTAAAAAGTGTTGACGTACACCAAAACTATATAGAATCAAGGAGGAATTGCAAACTAATTGAGCTCATAAAATGCAATATTGCATTGGATTAAAGTAGATGAACCTAAGAAATCACATGATAAAATAAAGTGTTGATGTATTGAATACACTAAAGGCTCGAGGTACAAATATTACCTTCACGACTGCATCATCAGCCTTGTAAGCTATAAATGTAGCCTCAATATCACATGCATGTCCCACCATGTCTACATTAAGTTTATACCAACCTGTAGGTACATTACTCAACAAAAACCATTAATCCTAGCAATTCACAAGAGTATAACAAATCATTAATTATCTGAGGGTCCCTTTATCCCTTAAAGATACTTCTTACATGAAGCTTAAAACCAAGTCACAATATGCTCTCTACAAATCACATGGAGGAACTGATGCTTGGGTCAAAGAATGATGAAAATATTAAGAACTTGTTAATTCGTTAAAAAAGTTAGTGTAAGGTTCCGCAAGTTGGCACATCAACAATTTGGCGACAACCACACATCAAATATTAGATTGATTGCAGACTGCCACCTAACTGAGAATCCGTGTTGCCAATCATCAAGATCAAGGTTCAAGTCTGTGCCATCAACAATTAGTGTCTAAGATATTAATAGTGTAGTCAGTAATATAAACAGAGCAGCCCCTTGACACTTGTACAACACTCTACGTTCCAGTGTCCAGACCCATGTTAAAAAAAACCTTACTATGATATCTTTTAAGGTCATGTCTCTTTCCTATCCTAACAAAGGCATATGCTAGTAAGCTTTCCAGATGCATTCTTAGAAAAATAAAAGTCACATAATCTACTCATTCGTACCTAATTTAACACATGCATACCCTTTCATCAAAATAATATGTTCAACAATGATAGTTAGGCAATATTACAATGTCAATAATTGTTGACAAGCAAACTACAAAAACAACAAAGATAAAGTAGATGTGGCAGGCAACTACTATTCTACTAGGAGAATTGTTCAAGTTCTCAAGAACGTTAGACACATCCACTGGAAGTTTGATGTAGTATTCCATGAGTATAGGCACATGAAGTTTGATGTAGTATTCCATGAGTAGATAAATACTCAGCAACCCTCTTATTAGTATATTCCGTCCCATTGTCAGACCGAAAACACTTTATTTTAACGTTATATCACGTTTCCACCTGGTGATGAAAATCCTGAAAAGTCTCAAGGACGTCACTTTTATTCTTCATAAGGTAGACCCAGGTCATGCGGGTATAACAGTCAATAAAAGTGATGAACCATCTAAAACCGTTAATACCAGTTGTAGGACAAGGGTCCCATACGTCCGAATGTATCATATCAAATACAGCAGAACTTCTATTCCCTGAGCTCACATACGAGCTACTGGTATGTTCTCCCAAATCACATGCATTACAAAATAACTTCTCTTTATTAGCCCTTTGATATAAGGACGGATACATTCGACTAATAACTTGAAAGGAAGAATGCCCGATACTCTGGTGGTGGAGTAGTAGTTCGTCTTCTACACTGCGACATGAAGCGTCCGGTTGTGCGTCTGCTACTAGAGAGTCCAATGCTTCATCCAGTTCGGTCCTGTCCAAGTACCACAACCCCTTATGCCATGTGCCAGTCCCTAGTCTTCGTCTTGTCCCCTTCTCCTGAAAAGTCATCGTAGGAATGTCAAAGGAAACAGTACAGTTTAGGTCAAGGATAACGGCACTAATAGATATAAGATTGACAGGAAAAGATGGAGCATGTAAGACATTGGTGAGAGTGAGGGAAGTGGTGCATGCGATAGTGCCTTTACCCATGACAGGTCTGGAGGTACCATCAACAGTCTGAATACTCTCCGGCATCCGTAGGTGAGTATAGTCCTGGAACTCACCGCGGGACCCCATGACATGTCGAGATGCCCCAGAGTCCATAATCCAACCTGGCTGATGGACAGATGCAAGAGCACGCGCAGGTATACCTGTGCTGGTTTGGGCAAAGCAAGTGATGTGATCCCCTGAGATAGATGACGCCCCAGGAGTAACTTGATTATCGTCCGAACCCAGCTTCGTACCTCGTAACCAATGAACTCCCTCTCAAGAGGGATTATTTCAGCCAATTGAATGTCTTTTCCTTCTTCCGCCAGATTTGCTTTGTGTCCTCCAAAATAATTTCTCCGTCTACCTCTACCACCACGACGTCCTCCACGGCCCCGTCCGCGATCATTTGACTAACCTCGTAGGGGTTTTGGACAAAATCTAATGTAATGTCCCGAGTCACCACAGTTGTGGCAAACACTGCCCGCAGAAGGAGGCTAATTGAAGACGACAAGGACAGACTTTTCAACATCAGCTTGCTCCCCCTGGAAGTAGCCCTTGCTGGGCATCAACTTCAATCGAGCTTCTTCTTGTGCCATGGTAGCTATGGCTTCTTCTAAGGTTGGAAGCGTGGGTTGTGCGAGTGTAAAACCCCTAAATTTCTATAATTTTTTTATTAAATTTGGTACTGATTTAAATTTTTTTATATTATACGTCGCGTAGTCGTATTGTACGACGTGCACCAAATTTTATTTTTTCGTAATTGCTCGACGAGTGCGAATATGTGCGAGCGTACACATTTTTAGAAAAATATTTTTTTTTCCTATTTTTATAGTTTAAAAATAATATATATAATAATTATTTTTAGCTATCAAAATTTCTAAATTTATGATTTTATTTATAAAAAGCCTTTTATTTAGACAGTTATAATAATAAATAATATTCTTATAAAATGGTATACTAGAAAAGTGTATATTTGAAAATATTATTTGTGCATACATATATATTTCATAATTAATTATTAGCTTATTTTTAAATAATAATGTAATTTTCGAAAATTTTATTAATAGTATTTTTGGAAAATATATTTTAAAATTATTGTGACAATTTAAATCTTTATTTGGATTTTGGATTTATTTAAATTAATATCTATAATTGAAATTTGAATTATCTTATTTTTAAACTAAAAGAATTTAATTAGATTTAAATTGGATTTGTATTTGGATTTGGATTTGATTTATTTTAAATTTATTAACAGCGTATTATTTAAAAGGGGATTTAAATCTTTTCCTAATCCTATCCAATTGAGAATTTCCACATCCTATAAATAGGCAGGTACTCATCCATATATTTCTATTCTCCAAATTCCACAATCAAACGTGTAACGCCCCAGTCCCAAAATACGTAGGACTATGAATGTAGATATGCCAGCTGTATACATACGAAGTATACCCCAATATATGGAAACCTCGTATGCATACATAAGCTGTAATATGTAGTAGAAACCATAACGACTAATCTCATCCATAAAATAAAGGAAAAATAAAGATATCATAATACCAACTATGAAAAGTCTTTATACAATATGTTGGGCGGAGACAAATCCACTACCAACAAGCAAGGAAAGAAATACATGGAAATGAAATGAGTTTGGCGAGCGAAGCGAAGACAATCCAAGTGCAATAATCTTCGAAAAAATAGCAATGATCACGGATAGAGCTAGAATACCTGCGAAAGACAAGAGCACACACCTGACGAGATAACCAGGTCCTCGGTGGGACGTAACAAGACACATAATATCATGCTAATAAACTGAATAATAAAGCTCAACAGAAAAGTATGCATGAGTAAAGGTTCCTAACCATCCTATGTGATATGCATTTTGAGGACAACGTTCTACGCATGGGCTGTAACGGATTTACGCAAGCAAGTAATAGAGAGTGGCCGTCAAGTAGCGCTCATCCGAGACACTATCGGCCTTGGACAGAAGGTAGTGCTCATAAGAGTCACCCTCGACCGAAAATGTGTGTAAAAAATAAATGTATCCCCTACGCTAATAACTGTCCCCTCCCCCCAATGATACTATACATGTGTCGACTCTACGACACTGTTTAATCCTTAATAACTGCCAAGTCTTTTACACAAATCTATTAGCAGTTATATCCTAACGTACGGCCTGTACGCACCAATGATCAGTCAACACGTAAGTCCGCATCTATATGCGACACACAACTCACGCACAATCCGTGGCACATCGTTACAGTTTATGAGATGCACTAAACATACGGTGGTCCCTTAACTCTAAGCCAATAGCATAAAGTATAATAATTTGCATCTATATATAGTTTTGAAAGAACAACATAAATAAAAAGAATGCATGATATTGAGCAAGAAATTAAACAGTAAATGCAAGGTGTCTTGCCTGAGGTTATGTGCAAAAGAGAATAATTCAGTAGCTCGAACCGGCAAATAAACAAAGCAAGAAAAGCCAAATCCCGCAGATGACTCCGGATGCTGCAACAAACATCACGAACGAGTTTGGAATATAAGATATGTCTAGGAAACGTCTGTCCAAAAGTTAAATTTTGGAATATGGGTAAAATCGTAATTTCGGGTCAAATCGATGTCCGTCGTTGGACCCGCTTTGTACCGAAATGCGCGCCAGAACCTACGGTCTCTAAAGTCGTTAAACTATATATCTACGAATTTTTCTTGATGAGACGAACCCAACGGTATGTCCAATTTTGGATTCCGGTGGGCCGTGCACAAAATCGCCCGTTGAGTGGGATTGTGGGCCCACCAAAATAGCGTCCCGATCAACTATCTCAGAATCGGACCAAACTTGGCTCACATGACCAGAAAAATATTTCGAGTCCAATGGCGCAAGTTTCGTCGCGATTTGATGAGTGTGCACAAAGTTGTGACTTAATTTGCAAAGGGTCAATACGGGGTATCTCGACGGATACGCACTGATTTCGTCGCGCACATGCAACGAAATCGGGTTTCATCAGTTTCCACACGTCGAAAACATCCATACGCGCCTTTCGATGCGTATAGTGCACGACCACGTCGTCCGGTTTGTCGGGACGCACGCCGTATCGGGTGTTTTTCCACTTTTTGAAAACAAAAATTACAAATTTTCGTAAAATTTTAACAACGTGTAACTTTTTACACACTAGATAAAAAGTGAATCCAGAAGGTGCGTTACAATCTCGATTATGTTTTTATTCTTTGACTTCAATTAGTTTTTACAAAATCCTATTATACAGAAAGAAAAGTGGCCGACAATTTGGTATTTTAAAACAATTTTTAATATTCCTGAAAAGTGGTTTTTCTCCAACTTTGTCTCGATTTTTCGAGCAAGTTGGATGGCCATGTCAAAATCCACCTAGAGGATCTCGAAGAGGGTCAAGTCTACTTTCCAGAAAATCTTACGGATCGAAAATCGGTGCTACGAGTAAAAAGTTACGTCGTTGGTAAGTAGGGTACCTTGAGTGGGAAAACTGCTCCGTGGATGACGAGGGGCTGACTTTCGATGCTCCGTTCGTCGAGCACAAAACTCTGTCGCTGGTGAAACGAACTCCTAGGCGAAGAGGGTATGTTCTACTGCAATTTTTGTTTTGGAAGTTTAGGGTTTTGACGTTCGTGGAGGAAGATATATATATAACAAGTTTTGTCAAAACCTAATTCCAATAGGATTCTAATAAGGCTTTACATGTGCTCACGGGTTGGGTTTCACATTGATGCTTGTAGCAGCTTGTGGGGGAGAAGAGGGGCCCGCCCACTTAAGTAGGTGGGTGGTTTTGATTTTTTTTTTCTTATTCTTTTTAAACCTTTTCTATATATATATATATATAAAAAAAAAAAATATATATATATATATATATATATATATATATATATATATATATATATATATATATATATATATATATATATATATATATATATATATATTTATTCTTTATTCTTTATTTTCTTTTATTTTCTTTATATATATATATATATATATATATATATATATATATATATATATATATATATATATATATATATATATATATCCATAAATTTCTGCCATAAATCTTATTTAAAAATTTAAATACCAAATTAAATATTATCTACCCAATTATTTAATATATTTAAACATATCTACATATATATAAAATTCAAATCACAATAAATCAACTAAAAATAATAATAATATCTCTATAGAATAATCATGTTTATTAAATCTTCGAAAAATAAATTTTAATAATAATAAATTAATAAAATCTTTCCAATGGGTGAATTTATACTGCACACCCTTATCCGGGTCCAAAAATTTGTACAAATATTGCACGATATTATTTAATAATAAAATACCAATAATAGTACGAATAATTAAATAATTAGAAATTGCACATAAAATTCTAAAATAATTTAGAAAATATTTATATATACATAAAATATGCCTACATGGCCACATTTGGTCACACTACATGCTCACATGGGCTTAAATTGGTTCGGGCCCAATTCGAACTGGTTTGGACAACCCGGATCATCTAAAAATCAATATATAAAATAATATCTAAATAAAATATTTTAAATGTGTTATTTCACAACTCGGCCTGGTTTTTCTAGTTCGGACTGAACTATGGCTAGGCCTCCCACGACATGGCTAATATACTGGTCAAAGCACACTGCTACATCTTTCGTGCCAAAATTCATGGTCGTCTTCTGCTCAAAACACAACAATGGCTAAGGTCATTTTAAAAAAAAAAATAAAACCATAAATTATATAAATTTATTTTTAAGTCTAATAAAATAATAATAAAATAATTAAAAAATAGGGGTTTTACATCCTACCCAACTTACAAAAATTTTGTCCTCGAAATTAAAAAATAAGTAGGAGGTTAAAAAGGGTCACATGGGTATGTCGATAAGGAATCATCAAATCACAACGTTCAACAAAACATGAATTAGAAAATCGTAATTTAGATAAATATGAAAATAATCATGGATATAGCTAATTAATGCAAGAATGAAAATGATCAAGGGTTTTAAGTAGATCAAGATAAAATACGAGTTTAAGAAATAGAAAAGAATCGAGTAGATTAAGGAGAAAAATAATTTGGAGACTTAAGAGAGATGGTTCCTTGAGAATAGTTGTATATTGGTCGTCCAGGTTGAGGGCATGATTAAGAGAACAATTTGAATCATCCTCAAGTATCAAGAATGATTAGAAGGTCGCGATAGTAGATATGAAATTGACGAGTAGTTCAAAGCGAGGATATAGTCACCTTGGTTGGTCCATGGCTAACTATCTTGGCAATAGATGGTGGGACAACTAAGGTGATACTTTGGGTCTATCTATCAAGTACAAGTCTTCGTCTAAAATAGGTGAAAGACAAAAACCAATATGAGTCCAAAGAAGTTGCTTTCGCTTACCAATATGTGTTTCAAAGGTGAGTGAGTAATTCAAAAAGTGTCACGACCCGGTCCCAATTACTTGGGTCGAATCGGATCATGCCCAGCCTGCACCATTGTTGAGACGGCGGCAGTAAGCTGTATCAAGCAGTGAAACACATGCAGATAAAAATTCTAACGAATATAAATCTTTTATTCAATTTAAAATTACTACAACTAATAATTACAACAACTACATTTGATACATTGGTTACTAAATAAATTACTGTCCAGCTCTACTGATCTTGGGTTTCAGGTTCTGCGGGACCAGAGTTAGACATCAGATCCTCGATGACGCAATCACCTAAAAATGTTGGTCTCCAGTCAGGAGGGAGCAAAGTACAATTCATGATAATTTAACAATTGAAATAATAATAAAATCATGCACTTTTAAACAATTTTGAAATCAACAATTTAAGCAGTTACAGTTTTAAAACAGTTACAGTTCTGTGATGTGAATAGGCAATGAAATATGACCGGCTTGGGTTTGTTACAGTAAAGGATATGGGATTTGTTACAGTAAAGGATATGAGATTTGTTACAGTAAAGGATATGGTCATACTCATTACACTATTCCTCCAGTCCCCAATTGTTACAGTAGTTACAGTCAATGCTCTCAAAGAGAGTTCCGTGTTGTATCGTGGTTTAAACTTGCATTAAAACGATTACTAAATAATTATAAACTAACACAAAATGTACTTGTCTCAAATTGATTGGACTGGACGGGTCGATACGTCGGGATGGGAAATCAGGTTCTTCCTTGAAATCCTACATTCGGAAAACTTGTCTCAGAAAACCAAAGTCGCCAATGATACTATACTAGTTGCAATCTCTAGTTGTGTCCTAGTTAATTTTAGTCTTTATTTAGCTAACATAACCAAAACGCGATTATTAGTGCGTTGCAATTAAGAAACATCAATTTATATTTAATTCTGGGAAAACTTGTATTTATCAATTTATTCGGAAAACTTGGTATTTATATTTATATATAAAAATACATTTTTCTTATTAAATGAGAATAACGTGAATTTCTAAAATTTCTATAGTTATTTACCCTAAATTATGCGTCTGAACAATAACCAGAAAACTCCAAAACTATAATTACTAATTATTATAATTTTGCAGAAAAGTAAATGGGCTTATGCCCTTACAGGCCAATGAATTAAAATAAGAAGAAAACTTGTTAGTCATGTAATCTTCCTACAAATTAATTATAAATAAACTAATAATTTAAATTAAAATAATTGTAATAGTGAGTCTCAGATATTGGTCCAATCGTCACAAAATTAGCTAATACCTCAACATCCGGAAACCCCGGTTTCGTTTGCATTTCGCTAGGGCCCATGGACCGGTTAAAAACCAAGTTAATAAATCTTTTGCAAAAGCCTGTTTTGGGAATTATAGATTTTATAGAAAATCTCCTTTTAAAAATATTTTCTGAAAATTCGGACAACATTCCCTCCGTTTTCGGGATAACCCAAAACTGGAAAAATGCGCCACAAATACACAAATAATATATATATCCCAAACCAGGGAAAACCCATAATTATTTCCACCATAATATTAAAATCCAAAAAATATTATTGAACCCGAAAATACATCCACAGCCTATTTCCAGATATTCGGTAAACCGAAATTAACCAGAACCCAAAAATACCATAAAACCAATTCACATAAATGTTTCCGAAAAATTATTCGGAAAACCTGAATTGGAAATTGGAAAACCCGAAGCTCCTCAGAAATTCCAGAAGCACAGAAGCAATCTTCAGAAGTAAATCCAGAGCTTCAGAAACCCATATCGAAAATCTCAGATTACTTCCGAAAGGAATTCGAAAAAACCAGAAAATTTTCACAGAACCAAAAGAATACTAAAAATTTCTCAGAACCAAAACCAACCCACGGAATTAAATCCGAAAACCACAGAACAAACGAAACTAACAAAGAGAACTTCAAAAATTTTCGAAATCGATTCCGTCTAAACCGAATCCCGTAACGGGATCGGGGACCGTATCATCATCGACAATAAGAGGGACACGAAAATATACCTCGGGTGCTCGGCTAGATCTCTCAGATGAAATAGAGATAGAAAATCCACGCAGACAGCGGGAAAAACTTCTCGGAACAGCGTCCGAACAGCAGCAAACCCACGGTCAGAGAAACGACAGGCCGCGGAACGTGGACAGAGAATCGTCTCGGGACAGAAGGATCAGACAGCGCGAACTCAACGCACGGGAACGGTAGGTTGGCTCCGGAAAGCACGACCGACAGGGGTCGGACGCACGACTGCTTGCGGCGGGCCCGAAGGGTCTGGGACAGCGCCGGACTCAGATCCGCGGAACTGCGGGTCACCTGGAAGTGGGACGGGCTCGGAGCTCGACTAGGGAACGTCCGAGCTCGGGGAAAACGGAGAGGAGGCGAGGCGGTTACGCCGGAGACGGCCAGGGGCGGCCACCGTGGGGCTCGGCCTAGGGCACAGCAGCCCGGCGGAGGGATCTGGCGCGGACTTCGCTGGACGGGGCGCTGGTGGTATCGCCGGAGGGCGCCGGCGCAGGGCTTGGGTCGGCGAGGCTCGGGCTGGCGTCGGATGGACGTGCGCAGGGGCGGGGCTCGGGGACGGCGGTCGGCCGGGCCGCGGGAAGAATGGCGGCGGGATCGGTCTGGGTCGGGCGAAAACTCCGGCTAGGGCATGACTTGGGGAAAGGGTTTTGGAGATGGTGATGGAAATGGGAATGAAGATGGGGTTTTATATAGGGAGAGGGAAAGGGAAGTTATGGAAGGGGAAGAGGAAGGGGTCTCGGCGGTTTGGGAGCCGAAGGGGTCGGCCGCTTCGTTGAAGGGAAGGGCTCGGCCACGAATGGGAGGGAAAAGAAGTCCACGGTTTAGAAAGCAAAGGAGCTTTTTTTCTTTGCTGGATGAGCAAATGGAATGAGTAATGACATTAAATAATAATTTAATGAAAAGATTTGTTTTGGCTGAAGGAAAGAAAGTTTAAAGAAAATTTTAAAAGAAAATATTAATTAATAATTTTTTTCTTTTCTTTATGAAAAACATCAAATAATATTATATCAAATAATATTTAATTTAATGATTTCGAAAACCGAGATTGGCTTGGATTCGAACTTGGGTTCTGAAACAGGTCCGGGACACAAAAATCCAGGAAAATGACAATAATATATTTAGCAATAAATTATACAATAAAATTATAAAATTTTACGAGTTTGACCCACACTAAAAATTTCAGAAATAATATTTATTAAATCTAATTTATAACACTAAATTAATTAATAAAAATTACGGGTTTCACAACCTTCCCTCCTTAGAAAATTTTGTCCTCGAAATTTGAAGGGCATGGTCAGGGTTATAATCATGTAATCATACCTGAAATCAGTTTGGACATTATCCTTAACAGTCTTATGCCCAAGTAGGTTAACAATCCCAAAACTCATCTAATACTATATATTCATCAATTTTTATCCACTATTTAATTTACATTCTTCCCTCCTTAGAAATAATGTTATTCTCCATGATTACTAAATTCCCGATTCCATTCCTAAATTGCCAATCACCTTTTTGTCTTCTATATTTTCAATCTTGAACACATCTCATATTCATGCAATATGTATTTCTCCCAACTTGCTAATATATTCAATTTAATTCTATAATTTGATACTCCTAGTCTTTAATACTTCAATGTCAAGCCTTGGTGCCCAATATCATATCTAAAATCCTACACCACGTTTTAATATTCCGATTTGTCACGATCCATTTCTTTCTCATAGATGATCATTACTGTGATTTTTTAGACTATCATGTAAATATCTTCATTTTCCGGTTTGATCTCGAACTCTCTATGAAATCATGATTAAGCTCAAATTCTTTATTTGACTAAACTTTCTAAAAATAAATCTTATTACATTTTTCAACCACTTTCCATTTCTGGTTTTTAATTTGTAATCCTGGCATCCTTCTATTCATACAATTCGTCATCCTCAATTAAAGTCCAGTATTTCTTGTTTTGATTATCCTTTATAGTTAATTCACCATGCACCTTCCTAGAGTGCATCTCTATGCCTAACATTGACAACCTTTAATCTTCAATGTCAAATTATTCACAAACTTTCCTCGATACTAATCACCATTTTATATTTTAACTCATATATATCCTATATCATGCACTCTAAAAATCCAAGCTATAAAATGTTCTAGGTTTACTTCATAAGGCAAAGTCAGATTCGAGGCATGATTGCTAAATATAAAGATAAAATGTAAACATGTTTAGAATCTTCTAGATAGAGTTTAGATTTTTTTTTTTGATCAAAAATCATTTTAAACACGAGTAAAATTGAGGTATAAATTATATAATCATAAGATAGAAAATTTTAAATGAGATCATAAAAATAGAAAGTTAATAAAATACGACATCAATTCATTTGAGAAATTAAAGATAATGTAATTTTCCGAAATAAGGGACAATTTTCAATTCAAACTGGTATAAGGTATAGGAGTTTGTGATTCAGAAAGAAATAACAAGTTTGTACGATTTAAGATGGTGAGGGTGATAGCCATGACAAGAATATAATTCGATAGAATATTTCTTGAAGTGGGAGCAAGCTAGAATACAAATCCTCAGAATGATTGGAGAAAATCATGATATGAATATAGTCTTATTATTATTCGAAAACCACTATTTTCAAGTCACTTTGTTTCAACTTCATGCCTCGCCAATGTGCACCTGACTGCAATGAATTTTTTTGACTCTATAATTTGAATAATTTAGTTTACCGAGTAATCTTCCAACTTTATCCATTTCATGGCTAAGCAAAAATAGAACAAAGTCTCAATAATATTTGGAAACCTAACGATTACTTGTCATTATTTCAACTTAGAGTTTATGCCTCGCCAGTGCTCAACTAGCTGCAGTAAACTTGCAGTTTTTCATAATTCAGATAAATGACTATCACGTAAATGTGTGGAGTCATGTTAGGTTGCTAAATATTTCCTCAGCTTTGTTCATGTGAATTTCAGAGGAATTTCAAAAATTCAAACGAGTTTAAAGTTCTAAACAGGATAGAAAATGTAGATGACTGTTCTTCTGAGATCAAGGGATTTATCAAAATATGTGTTTGAGATTCAAGAGACTGGGGCTAAAATCAAGAGGAGTATCTGTTCTCCGATTTTCTTTTCCAAAGATGAAACGATCAACCTTGATTTGAATAATTGAGTCAAACACTAGATAAGATAGAAGCATCACAAATTCGGATTAAGTAAGAAAAACCAATGGAAATATTCCTGACAAATCACTCAGGAAATACAGAAAATTATTTTGAGAAGAATAATTCCATATCTAAGGAAATTTGGAAATTTGAGAGTAAGTCTCATTGATTCAAGGAAATCAAATTGAAATTGTCTAGTAATGCCAAGAAATTAAATAGCTTTGGGACAGCTCAAAATTTCCATGACTAAAGGAATTTCAATAATAGAATGGATTCAAAATGTGATCAATTTTTTGACCGTTCCTGCTTCATGGTATTCAATCATAGAAGCTCTTTAGGCCTTTGATTTGATCAAAAAAATTTGCATAGAGAGAGAGTAGGGTTTTAAGATGAGTGGAGGAAGTCAACATATGAGAATATTCTCGGTCTTTGGAATAACTCAGGAGATAACAATCAATATTGAAATTGAAAATAATCCCCTTTAAGAGAATCATTAACTAAACTAATTCTTCTGGTAATAATTGACCTTGAGGTTTAAATGATCCTAGAAGAATTTTGATTCAGGATTGATTTCGAAAAAGTTAGTCAATTAGAAAGGAGATCAAGGCAGAAGGTTGGATAATGGTTGTAGATATATATTGGGTAGATAAGAATTTATCAGGGTTGCTAAGAGAATTCGAAATTCTACATAGCGAACGAATCAAGGTAGAAAAGTAATGAAGAATTCAAAATTTAGGTTTGATAAAGAAGAAGAAGACCAAAGAATTCAATATTATTCCAAAAAGAATATGAATCTTAGGGTATACTAAAATCTGAAAATTATGGTGAAAAAATAATCTCGAAAGTCATGGGACGCTCAAAGGTACAATCAGCCTAATCTAGATAAGGTTTAGGTACAAACACAAACAAGGCATCCTACGAATCTATAAGCAGACAAAAATAGATATTTAAGAAAATAATTTTTCGGTCCTATAATGTAACATGGTGTATATCATCTAAGTGTTGTAGTTGTTTCTAAAGTCTGTTTTCCTAAAGTCTCAACTATCCCTAGGTCAAGTTACAGAACTGCACGATGGTCTAGACTAAGTTGACTAGACCAATTTACAGATCTGACCTGCATGGGCCACCACTAAAAACATGTCACGACCCGGTCCCAATTACTTGGGTCGAATCGGATCATGCCCAGCCTGCACCGTTGTTGAGACGGCGGCAGTAAGCTGTATCAAGCAGTGAAACACATGCAGATAAAAATTCTAACGAATATAAATCTTTTATTCAATTTAAAATTACAACAACTACATTTGATACATTGGTTACTAAATAAATTACTATCCAGCTCTACTGATCTTGGGTTCCAGGTTCTGCGGGACCAGAGTTAGACATCAGATCCTCGATGACGCAATCACCTAAAAATGTTGGTCTCCAGTCAGGAGGGAGCAAAGTACAATTCATGATAATTTAACAATTGAAATAATAATAGAATTATGCACTTTTAAACAATTTTGAAATCAACAATTTAAGCAGTTACAGTTTTAAAACAGTTACAGTTCTGTGATGTAAATAGGCAATGAAATATAACCGGCTTGGATTTGTTACAGTAAAGGATATGGGATTTGTTACAGTAAAGGATATGACATTTGTTACAGTAAAGGATATGGTCATACTCATTACACTATTCCCCCAGTCCCCAATTGTTACAGTAGTTATAGTCAATGCTCTCAAAGAGAGTTCCGTGTTGTATCGTGGTTTAAACTTGTATTAAAACGATTACTAAATAATTGTAAACTAACACAAAATGTACTTGCCTCAAATTGATTGGACAGGACGGGTCGATACGTCGGGATGGGAAATCAGGTTCTTCTTTGAAATCCTACATTCGGGAAACTTATCTCAGAAAACCAAAGTCGCCAATGATACTATACTAGTTGCAATCTCTAGTTGTGTCCTAGTTAATTTTAGTCTTTATTTAGCTAACATAACCAAAACGCGATTATTAGTGCGTTGCAATTAAGGAACATTAATTTATATTTAATTCTGGGAAAACTTGCATTTATCAATTTATTCGAAAAAGTTGGTATTTATATTTATATATAAAAATACATTTTTATTATTAAATGAGAATAACGTGAATTTCTAAAATTTCTATAGTTATTTACCCTAAATTATGCGTCTGAACAATAACCAGAAAACTCCAAAACTATAATTACTAATTATTACAATTTTGCAGAAAAGTAAATGGGCTTATGCCCTTACAGGCCAATGAATTAAAATAAGAAGAAAACTTGTTAGTCATGTAATCTTCCTACAAATTAATTATAAATAAACTAATAATTTAAATTAAAATAATTATAATAGTGAGTCTCAGATATTGGTCCAATCGTCACAAAATTAGCTAATGCTTCAACGTCCGGAAACCCCGGTTTCGTTTTCATTTCGCTAGGGCCCATGGACCGGTATGGTCGTCGCCCGATATTTAAAAACCAAGTTAATAAATCTTTTGCAAAAGCCAGTTTGGGAATTATAGATTTTATAGAAAATCTCCTTTTAAAAATATTTTCTGAAAATTCGGACAGCATTCCCTCTGTTTTCGGGATAACCCAAAACTGGAAAAATGCGCCACAAATACACAAATAATATATATATCCCAAACCAGGGAAAACCCATAATTATTTCCACAATAATATTAAAATCCGAAAAATATTATCGAACCCGAAAATACATCCACAGCCTATTTCCAGATATTCGGTAAATAAATTAACCAGAACCCAAAAATCGCATAAAACCAATTCACAGAAATGTTTCCGAAAAATTATTCGGAAAACCTGAATTGGAAATCGGAAAACCCGAAGCTCCTCGTAAATTCCAGAAGCACAGAAGCAATTTTCAGAAGTAAATCCAGAGCTTCAGAAACCCATATCGAAAATCTCAGATTACTTCCTAAAGGAATTCGGAAAACCCAAAAATTTTCACAGAACCAAAAGAATACTAAAAATTTCTCAGAACCAAAACCAACCCACGGAATTAAATTCGAAAACCACAGAACAAACGAAACTAACAAAGAGAACTTCAGAAATTTCTGAAATCGATTCCGTCTAAACCGAATCCCGTAACGGGATCGGGGACCGTATCATCATCGACAATAAGAGGGACACGAAAATATACCTCGGGTGCTCGGCTAGAGCTCTCAGATGAAATAGAGATAGAAAATCCACGCAGACAGCGGGAAAGCACGGCCGACAGGGGTCGGACGTACGGCTGCTTGCGGCGGGCCCAAAGGGTCTGGGACAGCACCGGACTCCGATCCGCAGAACTGCGGGTCACCGGAAAGTGGGACGGGCTCGGAGCTCGACTAGGGCACGTCCGAGCTCGGGAAAACCGGAG
Source organism: Iris pallida (assembly GCA_029216955.1). NCBI lineage: Eukaryota > Viridiplantae > Streptophyta > Magnoliopsida > Asparagales > Iridaceae > Iris > Iris pallida. The sequence goes on from JANAVB010039216.1 coordinate 6,041,006, forward strand.
AGGAGACGAGGCGGCTACGCCGGAGACGGCCAGGGGCGGCCACCGTGGCGCTCGACCTAGGGCACAGCAGCCCGGCGGAGGGATCTGGCACGGACTTCGCTGGACGGGGCGCTGGTGGTATCGCCAGAGGGCGCCGGCGCAGGGCTTGGGTCGGCGAGGCTCGGGCTGGCGTCGGATGGACGCGCGCGGGGGCGGGGCTCGCGGACGGCGGTCGGCCGGGCCGCGGGAAGAATGGCGGCGGGATCGGTCTGGGTCGGGCGAAAACTTCGGCTAGGGCATGACTTGGGGAAAGGGTTTTGGAGATGGTGATGGAAATGGGAATGAAGATGGGGTTTTATATAGGAAGAGGGGAAGGGAAGTTATGGAAGGGGAAGAGGAAGGGGTCTCGGCGGTTTGGGAGCCGAAGGGGTCCACCGCTTCGTTGAAGGGGAAGGGCTCGGCCATGAATAGGAGGGAAAAGAAGTCCACGGTTCAGAAAGCAAAGGAGCTTCTTTCCTTTGCTGGATGAGCAAATGGAATGAGTAATGACATTAAATAATAATTTAATGAAAAGATTTGTTTTGGCTGAAGGAAAGAAAGTTTAAAGAAAATTTTAAAAGAAAATATTTATTAATTTCTTTTCTTTTCTTTATGAAAAACATCAAATAATATTATATCAAATAATATTTAATTTAATGATTTCGAAAATCGAGATTGGCTTGGATTCGAACTTGGGTTCTGAAACAGGTCTGGGACACAAAAATCCAGGAAAATGACAATAATATATTTAGCAATAAATTATACAATAAAATTATAAAATTTTATGAGTTTGACCCACACTAAAAATTCCAGAAATAATATTTATTAAATCTAATTTATAACACTAAATTAATTAATAAAAATTACGGGTTTCACAAAAAGAATTGCCAAGGCTGTCGCAGATGGGACTCTCGAGGACAAGTTTAGCTATGTCCCCATCCACGTAGAACGATAGATAAAAGCGAACCAAAGTACAATAGGTTGATCAGACCATCATGCACCGGTTTTGATTAGACAATCTGTTAGTGGGTGCACCCAATAAAATATGTCATGATCAAGCTCGAAAAAGATAAGCTTGCAAAACCAAGGCTAAATTAGCAGCATCAGGTTGTTAAAATATAAGTAAGGGAGGTAATATCGAAGGTATTTAATTAGTCCAAGATCTTTTAAAATCAAGTCTCGTCCGAAGTTTGGGAGCTATACAGTTATCCTAGTATTTTCTCATTTATGGCTTGGTAGACTAGATAAGGTAGGGTCCTCTGAATTTATAGTCTAAGTGAACTTACCAATGTGGTTCACGAGAAAAAAAAAGGTTTGCTAGGTGGTGAGGTATTCTACCCAACTTACAAGAGTTAAACTAGTAGTGTGATGGGACAACGGGTCAAGCAATCAAGATAAAGCACAAGGTTAGCATTTAGGGAATTAAGTAGAACATATTCACATATCGGGTTAAGGGATTGAGTCAAGGTTGGATCTCTTAATTGAAGTCGGAAAGTATTTTGGTGTCATGGTAGAGGTTATAGTTTGGCCATTTTGACCATAAAGTCATATCAAGAAATAGAGTACAAGGAGACGTGTTTTAGTGGGACATGATATATCTACATGAAGGTAGGCTCGTCTAGGTCTTACATATAAAATTTTGTTGAGAGAAAAAGTTTAGTGTTGTACTCCAAATATACAAGTCACGGTAGGGGCATCATAAGGTCAAAAATAGAAAGTAGGAGTTCATGAGGTGATAATTAATGCACAAAAATAAAGCATAAAATATAATTAATTAGAGAATCCAGTAAAAATAATTTAGAAACACAATTTCGGAGAGAAAATAGTCTCCTAGATGAATTCAGTTAAGGAACCATTAACTCATTATTCAAATTGCAAATGGGTTAGAAGGTCACAATTAAAAGATCAAGAATTGAAGGAAGGTCGAGTAATTCAAGGTGGAAATACAGTCACATAGCTTGGTAGATGACTAACAACACTTGTGTGCATACTATTATCATGGTCATGAGTGATATGGCAGTTTAGTGTGGAATACTGTGGAATTCATCCATCTTATTTGGACTCTCTTGGTTGTCCATCATTAAAATTTTGCTCAAATTTTCTCCAAAAGTCTCTAAATAAAATTTTCAAAAATAACCACCAAAAATTTGTATTCACTGCAAGTCGTTCAATTTAATCATGACCAAAATTTAAATCACTTTCATAAATCTCAAAGAAAACTTTATCACGTTACTACTAACCTTTTCCAAAATTAACGTTTAAATTCAACTATTTAACTCAAGGGTTCATAATTTACGAATCCATAAAAATTTCACAATCAATCAAAATTTAACACTCTAAAATTTTCCAATAACTCATAATAAAACTCTTAGCATATTAAAAGCAATCTCAACAAAAATTAAGCTCAATGCTCTCATCAATTTTAACTTTTATTCATGCTAAGTTATTCCAACAAAATCATAACTTTTAAATGGTAACTTCCTTTAATCAATCAAAATAACTTTCTATCACATCCTTCAAAATTCTCCCAAAAGAATTTTAATATTAGCAATCCTACATTAAACTAAATTTTCAAATAATCTTATCAGTCAAAATCTTTTTTTTTACCAAAATCTAAATAGATTTGTAAATCCTCAATCATATGACACAATTTAAAATAAAGAAAAATTCTCAAAAATCGTTTTCAATTATTGTAAACCAAAATTTACCATCATTACTTCCACTTAAAATTCAAAATTTACTAAACACAAAAATTCCAAGTTGTACAACTCAGTTGAAATAATTCCTACGGCCATTTTTAAAAGCTAGGATCATTTTCAAACCAAATTTATAACCGTTCACAGGTGTATAACCATAATCCAATAAATCATAAACATCAAAACTCGAAAATCAAATAAATTTTATATTTGTTCAAAGATGTATATCTATCACCCAAAACTCATAAATATCACAACTCGAAAAGCAAATCAATTTTATATTGTGCAAGGATGTATAACTATAACCCAATAAATCATAAATATCAAATCTTGAAAATCAATTAATTTCTTAAACCAAGTATGAAATTCTATAAATCCTCTAGTGTTTACTATTTAGAAATCTCAAGGTTAAAACTTTCCGTGTTAATATCCTACTTTACCAATTACTAATCATTAAATCACACTAAAAAGCCTTTTTAACTCAACTAGAGTCTTGAATGTATTCCAATTGCCAATATAACCATTCTAGCCATATGTGTTTGACCTATGAGCATATACTAGTGTAGTCATCTTCCTAGTTGACACTAAGCACGAAAATAAGAATCAACAGTAGAAAGGAATCAAGCAAGATGCAATTCAAGGAAGTCGGACGAGAGTTCAAAATTTGAAGCCAAGGGAAAAAGGTCAATATGAAACCCGTAATTTCATATAATTATTTATATAATTTAATTAGCTAATATAATTAATTATTAGTTATTGCATTTTTAGAAAAATTATTAAATCTGGAAATTTTATCAAAACATGTAATTTTCTAATTAATATTATGTTTTAGTTAGATTAAAATTATTATTTTTCAAGAATATAAATTTTTGGACTTTTGTTTGTCAGCCAGACCCGAACCCAACTGGAACCATAAAACATTTTTAGAGTTGTAAAATGTTAAATTATAATAATTATATTAGTTGTCATTTTTAGCCATTTGTTAGAAACCCAAGTCTCTGAAAATTTGGCCTATTGGATTTAAACCCATTTAAAAGCTTTAGCTTTCTACCCATAAACCATTTTTAACCCATTAAAGTTTATGTTATCAACTTGGACCATGACTCTAGGCCCAAACTAAATAGTTGTAGCCCTTTAACCCATTAGCTAAAAACCATTCTTTAACTTTAGAGAGAGTTATAACTCTCATTCTCTGTTGGGTTCTCATTTACTGAGAACCGAAGCTTTTTGATTGGCCGACCCCTTATCTCCCGGAAACTGGCGACCCTTCCTCTTCATGCCGTTCACCCCTTCGGATCCGGTAACCCCCGCTCATCTCCTATATAATCCCCTTTCCCTTCACCAACCCCATCACCCTCTTCTTTCCCCAATTTCTTGTCCTAATACCTAGCCCTAATCGGAGTTTCCCTGTCCGGCGACCTCCCCGGCCGCGCCCAGCCTCCTGCGCCCGTGCTCAGCTCCGCCCGTGAGTCTTCAGGCCGATCCCGACCAGGGCCACCCTCTGCATGGTTTTTTCCGGCACTGTCCCTCCGGGCCAGAGCTTTCCGAGCTCCGCGACGCTTCTCCGAGTTTCTGACCCCTCTTCTGGAATCTTTCTCGTTCTCTGGTGCTGTTCCGCGGAACCCCGCTGTTGTCTTTTTCCAAACTCGGGTGCTGTACACGCAACCGAACTCCGGCGAGGCGTGTTCCGAGTCCGAGGCAACCCTTCGGATTCCGTCAACTTGGGTAATCTCTGGTAATCACAGTAGTTCGTCCCCTGTCATAGTCTATGATGATTTTGGTCCACGAATTTCTTCGGAAATTCGGTTTTTCGATTACGTGTTTGGCTCCGGAGATTTTTGGAACCTGTGTTGCTCTTCGGTTTTAGTATTCGGATGTTTAGGGATTTTCCGGGAAACTTTCGGAAAAGTTTCCAACGGTTGGAATTATTCTAAAATTTTCGGAAATTTTTTGGGGTGGTTTTCGGGAGTTCTGAATTGGTTCGGGTTCTCCGAATAAATATCGGAAATGATTTATGGATGTGTTTATATATATATTTGGGTTCCCCTGGTTTGGAATTATTTGTAGGAAATCATGGCGCACTTTACCAGTTTTTGGGTTGAACAAAAATAGAGGAAATGCTGCCGAAATTTTCATAAAATTTAGTTATATTTTAAAATGATTTTAAATAATTTTCGGAAAATATTAATATTTTGGATTTCGGGCGACGACCGTATTGGTCAATGGGTCCTGGCTAAGTGCAAACGAAACCGGTTTCGCCCGGACGTTGAGGCATTAGCCTATATGATGATTGGACCAAAAATCTGAGACTCATTAATTAATTAATTATTAAGTTTTATTGTAGGATTTTTAGAGACTAACATTTGTCTTTTTCTTATTTAAATTTATGTAATAAGGTCTGTAAAAGGGCATAAGCCCATTTGTTTTTCCTGCTGTGAGAAAGTGTAATAGCTCAGGTTTTATTTTATTTTTTTTATTTTTTGGATGATTTTTGGTCATGAGAACGTAAGTATAAAATGATAATTATTTATTTTATTTTAAAAAGAAAATAATAATAAATTTTTATCACTTAGCAGTTAAGTTGTAATTTTAAAATAGAAATTCATGTATTTCTCATTAAAAAGGAAAATCTTAGTTTTATATTTATATAATTATAAAATACTGAGTTTTTTCAAATAAACCGATAAATACAATTTTCTCGAAATTAAATATAAATTGATGTTTCTTAATTGCAATGCACTAATAATAGCGTTTTGGTTGTGTTAGTTAAATAAAGACTAAAATTGACTAGGACACAACTAGAGATTGCAACTAGTATAGTAACATTGGCGACTTTGGTTTTCTGAGACAAGTTTCCCGAATGTAGGATTTCAAGGAAGAACCTGATTTTCCATCCCGACGTATCGACCCGTCCAGTCCAATCAATTTGAGGCAAGTACATTTTTGTGGTAGATTACAATTAGTTAATAATTGTTTTAATACAAGTTTAAACCACGATACAACACGGAACTCTCTTTGAGAGCATTGACTGTAACTACTGTAACTATTGGGGACTGGGGAGTAGTGTAGTGGATATGACCACATCCAATTAGTATAACTTAATGTATTAGCTTACCCCTTAAACACACGGGGATAATCCATACCATATCACTAGGATATTACTGTAACAAATCCAATCCGGTCATATTCATTGCCTATTCATATCACACTGTTTTTAACTGTTGGAAAACTATTTACTTCAAATTGTTTAAAAGTGCATAATTTCCATTATTAATTTCAATTGTTAAAATATCATGAATTTGTACTTTGCTCCCTCCTGACTGGAGACTATATTTTTAGGTCCTATTGAGGATGCAGATCTACTGATTAGTAGCTACTATGACCCTGAGCTATACCCTGCTGTGCTTCCTGAGGATGGCGTACTTGATGATGATGTTGCTTCTTTTTAGATGCTATTTTTCAGTTTGATAGTTTTTGTCTAAAAACAATGTTATTTCAGTTGGTGGTTTTAAGATTGTACTTTGTACTGAACAAGTTTTAATTTATCGAATAATAAAGAATTGTGACAAATTAGATTGAGTTGTTGATTACCTGCATATGGATTATACAGCTTATTGCCGCCGTCTCAACAACGGTGCAGGCTGGACTTGATCCGCCCAGCCCCCGACGCCGCCGCCCCAAGCCCACCGCCCAGCCCCCGACCCAAGCCAGCCGCCCAGCCCCCGACGCCGCCGCCCCAAGCCCACTGTCCAGCCCCCGACCCAAGCCAGCCGCCCAGCCCCCGACGCCCTAACCCCAAGCCCGCCTCCCAGACCCCGACGCCCCCGCCACAAGCCCACCGCCCAGACCCCGACCCAAGCTAGCCGCCCAGCCCCCGACGCCCCAACCACAAGCCCGTCTCCCAGACCCCGACGCCTCCGCCCCAAGCCCACCGCCCAGACCCCGACGCCCCAACCCCAAGCCCGCCTCCCAGACCCCGACGCCCCCGCCCAGCCCCCGACGCCCCAACCCCAAGCCCGCCTCCCAGACCCCGACGCCCCCGCCCCAAGCCCACCGCCCAGACCCAGACCCAAGCCAGCCGCCCAGCCCCCGACGCCCCAGCCCCAAGCCCGCCGCCCAGCCCCCGCCGCCCCCGCCCCAAGCCCACTGCCCTGTCCCCGACCCAAGCCAGCCGCCTAGTCCCGGACGGCCCAGCCCCAAGTGCGCCGCCCAGCCCCTATACGACACCGCGCGCGAGAGAGAGAGAGAGAGAGAGAGAGAGAGAGAGAGATCGAGAGAGAGAGAGGGTTACCTTCGGAAGAGAGAGAGGAGAGGATGCCGATGCCGACGACGACACCGACGCCGATCACCGAAGCCGACATCGGCGAGAGAGAGAGAGAGAGAGAGAGGAGAGAGTGAATTTGGGGGGAATGCGATAAGTTCTCCCCGCCGTTTTATTTAAAGTCTGGTACGTATATATAGCGACGGACTAGCGACTGGTAAAAACCGTCGCCCAGCAGTCGCCTTTTTTGATAAGTGCCGACTGAATATCCGTCGCTACGTAGTCGAAGATATGTCCCGCCAATTCTCTACACATTTTTCGCCAAATAATCGACTACGTAGCGACTACGGTAAATCCGTCGCTATAACACCGACACTCTAGCGACGGATGTGCGACCTTTCCTCTCTCTAAAATTAAAATAAAAATGGCAAAGGCGTGTAGTCGGTAATCCGTCGCTGAGCGGCCACAAAACCGTCGCTAATACCGACGAAAAAATGCCGTCGCTAAATGAGTGTATTTTGGTAGTGTCCACTTGCATGGGACGACGTAGGAGAAAGAGTACTGCTGGGGCCAGAGATGGTAACTGACGCAGCAGAGAAGGTGAAGGTAATTAGAGACAAGCTCAGGATCGCCCAAGACAGGCAGAAGCATTAGGCAGATAGCAGTCGTCGACCACTGGAATTTGAAGAAGGAGATAGTGTCTTTGTGTAGATTTCTCCTACCAGAGGAACTATCCGATTTGGCAGAGCTGGGAAGCTTAGTCCCAGATATATCGGACCATTTGAAGTTTTGAGCCGAATTGGTGAATTAGCATATCGGTTAGCTCTACCAGCTAATCTTGAGGGCATGCACAATGTCTTCCACGTTTCGCAGCTCAGACGCTACATCCCAGATCCGAGTCATATCTTAGATCATTCAGAGCTGGAGATTGGACCAAGTCTTACAGTACCAGAGAAGCCTGTGGCAATTTTAGACAGAGGCGAGAAAAGGACCAAGACTTCGGTGACTCCCATAGTCAGAGTTATGTGGAGGCATGATTCCCCAGGCGAGTCTACCTGGGAGCGAGAAGATGAGATGCGGGAGCAGTACCCATAATTGTTTGAGACCTGAGGTAATTTCTAACCTTATCCTTTAATTTCGAGGACGAAATTTCTTAAGTAGGGAAGGTTATGAAACCCGTAATTTCAGATAATTATTTATATAATTTAATTAGCTAATATAATTAATTATTAGTTATTGCATTTTTAGAAAAATTATTAAATCTGGAAATATTATCAAAACATGTAATTTTCTAATTAATATTATGTTTTAGTTAGATTAAAATTATTATTTTTCAAGAATATAAATTTTTGGACTTTTGTTTGTCAGCCAGACCCGAACCCAACTGGAACCATAAAATATTTTTAGAGTTGTAAAATGTTAAATTATAATAATTATATTAGTTGTCATTTTTAGCCATTTGTTAGAAATCCAAGCCTCTGAAAATTTGGCCTATTGGATTTAAACCCATTTAAAAGCTTTAGCTTTCTACCCATATTAAAGTTTATGTTATCAACTTGGACCATGACTCTAGGCCCAAACTAAATAGTTGTAGCCCTTTAGCCCATTAGCTAAAAACCATTCTTTAACTTTAGAGAGAGTTATAACTCTCATTCTCTGTTGGGTTCTCATCTACTGAGAACCGAAGCCTTTCGATTGGCCGACCCCTTACCTCCCGAAAATTGGTGACCCTTTCTCTTCCGGCCGTTCACCCCTTCGGATCCGGTAACCCCCGTTCATCTCCTATATAATCCCCTTTCCCTTCACCAACCCTATCACCCTCTTCTTTCCCAATTTTTTGTCCTAATCCCTAGCCCTAACCGGAGTTTCCCTGTCCGACGACCTCTCCGGCCGCGCCCGGCCTCCTGCGCCCCTGCTCGGCTCCGCCCGCGAGTCTCCAGGCCGATCCCGACCAGGGCTACCCTCTGCGTGGTTTTTCCGGCGCTGTCCCTCCGGGCCAGAGCTTCCCGAGCTCCGCGACGCTTCTTCGAGTTTCTGACCCCTCTTCTGGAATCTTTCCCGTTCTCTGGTGCTGTTTCGCGGAACCCTGCTGTTGTCTTTTTCCAAACTCGGGTGTTGTACACGCAGCCGATCTCCGGCGAGGCGTGTTCCGAGTCCGAGGCAACCCTTCGGATTCTGTCAACTTGGGTAATCTCTGGTAATCACAGTATTTCGTCCCTGTCATAGTCTATGATGATTTTGGTCCGCGAATTTCTTCGAAAATTCGGTTTTTCGATTACGTGTTTGGCTCCGAAGATTTTCGGAACCTGTATTGCTCTTCGGTTTTAGTATTCGGATGTTTAGGGATTTTCCAGGAAACTTTCGGAAAAGTTTCCAACGGTTGGAATTATTCTGAAATTTTCGGAAATATTTTGGGGTGGTTTTCGAGAGTTCTGAATTGGTTCAGGTTCTCCGAATAAATATCGGAAATGATTTATGGATGTGTTTATATATATTTGGGTTCCCCTGGTTTGGGATTATTTGTAGGAAATCATGGCGCACTTTCCCAGTTTTTGGGTTGACCAAAAATAGAGGAAATGCTGCCGGAATTTTCATAAAATTTAGTTATATTTTAAAATGATTTTAAATGATTTTCGAAAAATATTAATATTTTGGATTTCGGGCGACGACCGTATTGGTCAATGGGCCCTGGCTAAGTGCAAACAAAACCGGTTTCGCCCGGACGTTGAGGCATTAGCCTATATGATGATTGGACCAAAAATCTGAGACTCATTAATTAATTAATTAATTATTTATTAAGTTTTATTGTAGGATTTTTAGAGACTAACATTTGTCTTTTTCTTATTTAAATTTATGTAATAAGGTCTGTAAAAGGGCATAAGCCCATTTGTTTTTCCTGCTGTGAGAAAGTGTAATAGCTCAGGTTTTATTTTATTTTCTTTTATTTTTTGGATGATTTTTGGTCATGAGAACGTAAGTATAAAATGATAATTATTTATTTTATTTTAAAAAGAAAATAATAATAAATGTTTTATCAGTTAGCAGTTAAGTTGTAATTTTAAAATAGAAATTCATTTATTTCTCATTAAAAAGGAAAATCTTAGTTTTATATTTATATAATTATAAAATACCGAGTTTTTTCAAATAAACCGATAAATACAATTTTCTCGAAATTAAATATAAATTGATGTTTCTTAATTGCAACGCACTAATAATAGCGTTTTGGTTGTGTTAGTTAAATAAAGACTGAAATTGACTAGGACACAGCTAGAGATTGCAACTAGTATAGTAACATTGGCGACTTTGGTTTTTTGAGACAAGTTTCCCGAATGTAGGATTTCAAGGAAGAACCTGATTTTCCATCCCGACGTATCGACCCGTCCAGTCCAATCAATTTGAGACAAGTACATTTTTGTGGTAGATTACAATTAGTTAATAATTGTTTTAATGCAAGTTTAAACTATGATACAACACGGAACTCTCTTTGAGAGCATTGACTGTAACTGCTGTAACTATTGGGGACTGGGGGAGTAGTGTAGTGGATATTACCACATCCAATTAGTATAACTGAATGTATTAGCTTACCCCTCAAACACACGGGGATAAGCCACACCATATCACTAGGATATTACTGTAACAAACCCAATCCGGTCATATTCATTGCCTATTCATATCACACTGTTTTTAACTGTTGGAAAACTATTTACTTCAAATTGTTTAAAAGTGCATAATTTCCATTATTAATTTCAATTGTTAAAATATTATAAATTTGTACTTTGCTCCCTCATGACTGGAGACTATATTTTTAGGTCCTATTGAGGATGCAGATCTACTGATTAGTAGCTACTATGACCCTGAGCTATACCCTGCTGTGCTTCCTGAGGATGGCGTACTTGATGATGATGTTGCTTCTTTTTAGATGCTATTTTTCAGTTTGATAGTTTTTGTCTAAAAACAATGTTATTTCAGTTGGTGGTTTTAAGATTGTACTTTGTACTGAACAAGTTTTAATTTATCGAATAATAAAGAATTATGGCAAATTAGATTGAGTTGTTGATTACCTGCATATGGATTATACAGCTTAATGCCGCCGTCTCAACAACGGTGCAGGCTGGGCATGATCCGATTCGACCCAAGTAATTGGGACCGGGTCGTGACAGTCAAGTTGTATGGATGAGATTCCTAGATTCTAATCCTATGTTGCAGGCTCCCATCGATACAGTAACGTAATCGAAGTGACAAACTTGACCTGCATGGGCCACCACAAAAACATGTAACGCCCCTGTCCCAAAATACGTAGGACAAGGAATGTAGACATGCCTGCTGTATACATACGAAGTATACCCCCAATATATGGAAACCTCGTATGCATACATAAGCTGTAATATGTAGTAGAAACCATAACGACTAATCTTATCCACAAAATAAAGGAAAAATAAAGATATCATAATACCAACTATGAAAAGTTTTTATACAATATGTTGGGCGGAGACAAATCCACTACCAACAAGCAAGGAAAGAAATACATGGAAATGAAATGATTTTGGCGAGCGAAGCGAAGACGATCCAAGTGCAATCATCCTCGAAGAAATAGCAATGATCACGGTTAGAGCTAGAATACCTGCGAAAGACAAGAGCACACACCTGATGAGATAACCAGGTCCTCAGAGGGACGTAACAAGACACATAATATCATGCCAATAAACTGAATAATAAACCTCAACAGGAAAGTACGCATGAGTAAAGGTTCCTAACCATCCTATGTGATATGCATTTTGAGGACAACGTTCTACGCAGGGGTTGTAACGGATTCACGCAAGCAAGTAATAGAGAGTGACCGTCAAGTAGCGCTCATCCGAGACACTATCGGCCCTGGGCAGAAGGTAGTGCTCATAAGAGTCACCCTCGGCCCAAAATGTGTGTAAAAAATAAATGTAGACCCTACGCTAATAACTGTCCCCTCCTCCCAATGATACTATACATGTGTCGACTCCACGACACTGTTTAATCCTTAATAACTGCCAAGTCTTCTACACAAATCTATTAGCAGTTATATCCTAACGCATGACCTGTACGCACCAATGATCAATCAGCATGTAAGTCCGCATCTATATGCGACTCACAACTCACACACAATCCATGGCACATCGTGACAGTTTATGAGATGCACTAAACATACGGTGGTCCCTTAACTCTAAGCCAATTGCATAAAGTATAATAATTTGTATCTATATATAGTTTTGAAAGAACAACATAAAGAAAAAGTACGCATGATACTGAGCAAGAAATTAAACAGTAAAGGCAAAGTGTCTTGCCTGAGGTTATGTGCAAAAGAGAATAATCCAGTAGCTCGAACCGACAAATAAACAAAACAAAAAAAGCCAAATCCCGCAGATGACTCCGGATGCTGCAACAAACATCACGAACGAGTTTGGAATATAAGATATGTCTAGGAAACGTCTGTCCAAAAGTTAAATTTTGGAACATGGGCAAAATCGTAATTTCGGGTCAAATCGATATCCATCGTTGGACCCGCTTTGCACCGAAATGTGTGCCAGAACCTACGGTCTCTAAAGTCGTCAAACTACATGTCTATGAATTTGTTTTGATAAGACGAACCCAAGGTATGTCCAATTTTGGATTCCGGTAGGCCGTGCACAAAATCGCCCGTTGAGTGGGATTGTGGGCCCGCCAAAATAGCGTCCCGATCAACTATCTCAGAATCAGACCAAACTTGGCTCACAGGACCATAAAAATATTTTGAGTCCAATGGCGCAAGTTTCGTCGCGATTTGATGAGTGTGCACAAAGTTGTGACTTAATTTGCAAAGGGTCGATACAGGGTACCTCGACGGATACGCACTGATTTCGTCGCGCACATGCAACGAAATCGGGTTCCGTCAGTTCCCACACGTCGACAACATTCATACGCGTCTTTCGATGCGTATAGTGCGCGACCACGTTGCCCGGTTTGTCGGGACGCACACCGTATCGGGTGTTTTTCCACTTTTTGAAAACAAAAATTACAATTGTTCGTGAAACTTTAACAACGTTTAACTTTTTACACACTAGATAAAAAGTGAATCCAGAAGATGCGTTACAATCTCGGTTATATTGTTATTCTCTGACTTCAATTAGTTTTGTCACGACCCGATCCCAATTTCTTGGAACGAATCGGATCATGACCAGCCTGCACCGTTGATGAGACGACGGCAGTAAGCTGTAACTTCCATATGCAGGTAATCAACAACTCAAACTAAATTTGACACAATAAATATGATTCGATAAATTAAAAACTTAAAACTTGTCCAGTACAGATTTCAAACATAAACCACCAAATTAAGTCACAATGTTCTCGTGTTTGTATCGTGGTTTAAACTTGCATTGAAACAATTATTAACTAATTGTAGTCTACCACAAAAATGTACTTGCCTCAAAATGACTTGACTGGATGGGTCGATACGTCGGAACGGAAATCAGGTTCTTCCTTGAAATCCTACATTTGGAAATTTGTCTAGAAAACCAATGTTGCCAATGACGCTAAATTAGTTACAATCTCTAGTTGTGTCCTAGTCAATTTTAGTCTTTAATTAGCTAACACAACCAAAACGCTGTTATTAGTGCGTCACAATTAAGAATATCAATTTACATTTAATTTTGAGAAAATTGTATTTATCGATTTATTTGGAAAACATGGTATTTTATAATTATATAAATAAAAAAAACTAAGATTTTCCTTTTTAATGAGAAATACATGAATTTCTATTTTAAAATTTACAACTTAATTTTCTAAGTGACAAAACATTAATCATTATATTCTTTTAAAAAATATAATAATTAATTATTATTTTATACTACGTTCCCATTACCAAAATCATCCAGAAAATAAAAGAAACATAAATAAAACCTAAGCTATTACAACTCCACAACCAGAATAGGCTTATGCCCTTACATTCCCAAGAATTAAAATAAGAGAAAATTCGTTAGTCCTGTAAACTGCCTACAAAATTAAATATAAATAATATTTAGGGTTATTTACACTAACTACCCCTATGTTTTTGATTTATAACACGGGGTACCCCTGATTTAAACTATTTACACTAACTACCCCTCCCTTTAGAAAACGTAGGGGTAGTTAGTGTTATAATTTTTTTATTTTTCCTTAAAGTAGGGGTACCCCGTGTAATAAACCAAAAACATAGGGGTAGTTAGTGTAAATAGTTTAAAAGTAGGGATACCCCGTGTTATAAATCAAAAACATAGGGGTAGTTAGTGTAAATAACCCTAATATTTAATAATTCTAATTAAAATATAAAATATTATTGAGTCTCAGAACTGGTCCAATCGTCATTTTTATAGCTAATGCCTCAACGTCCGGACGAAACCGGTTTCGTTTGCATTCAGCCGGGCCCATTGACCAATAAGGTCGTCGCCCAATAAATCCAAAAATAGTATTCTTTTCTGAAATTCATTTTAAAATTTATAATTAAATTTTTATAGAAATTTCGGCAGCATTCCCTCTATTTTTGGGATAACCCAAAACTGGAAAACGCGCCGATTTTTCCTGCAAAATAAATCCCAAACCAGGGATATCCAATTTTATTTATAAAAACATCTAATAAATCATTTTCCGAAATGAATTCAGAATTCCCGAACAAAATCGGAATTTTTCGAAACCAATTCGAAATATCACAAAACCAATCCCACATCAATCCAAACCCAAAAACCTTTTCAGAAACAAGGTTCTTCTAAAACCAAAAATAATCACAGAAATATTTCCGAAGGATTCGAAAATTCCGGAATCGGAAAGATCACAGAACCAAACCAACAGCATACCAATTTCGAAGAAACTTCGAAAAAACTCGAAATGGTAACGTAATTGAAACGTAACCAAAAATCCGAATTCCCGAAGGAATCGGTGGACCAATTTTTCATCACAGACTAAAAGAATCTATGGGACTATCCAGAAGTTACCGAAATTGACAGAATCCGAAGTGATGCCTCGGACTCGAAACACACCTCGCCGGAGTTCGGCTGCGTGTACACCACCAACGAACGGAGAAATTCCAGAAGAGAACTCAGAAACTCAGAGAAGCGTCGTGGATCTCAGGAAGCTCTGACCCGAAGGGAACAGTGCTGGAAAACCACGCAGAGGGTGGTTCTGGTCGGGATCGGTTCGGAGATTCGCGGACGGAGCCGAGCAAGGGCGCTGAAGGCCGGGCGCGCGCAGGGGCCGCACAGGGGGCTGCGGGGTCCGGGCTTGAGGAGATCGCCGGACGCTGGGGGCGCAGGGGTCGCGCGGCTCGGTGCCGGAGCGGAGGCCGAAGTCGACGTTGGCCGCCAGGGCGGACGCCGGTGAAGGGGGCACCAAAGATGGGCGGCCGCGGGCGGATCGGAGCGCGGGAAGGGTGGCGGCTAGGGCACGGGTGGAGGAAGAGGATGGAGTGAGGAGGAAAGAGCAGAGGGGGTATTTATATAGATGGAGAGAGGGGTTACCGGAGTTGAGGGGTCGCCGGTTTCGGAACGGGAAGGATCGGCGGTTTCGGGAGCCGAGGGGCTTGGGCGTTCGGGAAGGGAAAGTGAAGTAAAGGAATGGGTTTATTCCTTTACTGATGAGTTTAGAACATTAAGAGAGAGAAAAAGAGAATTGAAAAGTTTTAAGTGAATATTATTTTAAGGAGAATAATTATTTTATTTTTAATTAAGAAAAATGCTATTCATATATAAATACTTTAGAATTTATTTCAGAAAAATCTTGGGTTCGAAATGGGCTCGGGACGGGTCTGAACCAACATTCAAAAATTTCGGAATTTAAAAGTTCCAAAAATATGTTTTTCCTAAAATACAATAATAATATTTATAAGCTAGTTAAATTACTCAATTACTTAACTAGAAAATTTACGGGTCTGACTAAACTCTAAAATTCCATAAATAATAATTTTTCTAAAAAATACAATTTTCCCAAATTAACAACTAATAAATTAAAATTTACAGGTTTGACCAGAAATAATAATTTGAAAAACTAAGTGGCAAACACACATTAACAAAATTAAAAATGTAACTAGAAAATTGCGGGTTTCACAACCTTCCCTCCTTAGAAAATTTCGTCCTCGAAATTTAAAAGGATAAGATTAGAAATTACCTCAGGTCTCAAACAAATACGGGTATTTCTCCCGCATCTCATCTTCTCGCTCCCAGGTAGACTCTCCTGGGGAATCGTGTCTCCACATAACTCTGACTATGGGAGTCACTGAAGTCCTGGTCTTCTTCTCGCCTCTATCCAAAATTGCTACAGGCTTCTCTGGTACTGTAAGACTCGGTCCAATCTCCAGCTCCGAGTGGTCCAAGATGTGACTCGGATCCGGGATGTAGCGTCTGAGCTGCGAAACGTGGAAGACGTTGTGCATGCCCTCAAGATTAGCTGGTAGAGCTAACCGATACGCCACTTCACTAATTCGGCTCAAAATTTGAAATGGTCCGATATATCTGGGACTCAGCTTTCCAGCTCTGCCAAATCGGATAGTTCTCCTGGTAGGAGAAATCTTCACAAAGACACTATCTCCTTCTTCAAATTCCAGTGGTCGACGACTGCTATCTGCCCAATGCTTCTGCCTGTCTTGGGCGATCCTGAGCTTGTCTCTGATTACTTTCACCTTCTCCGCTGCGTCAGTCACCATCTCTGGTCCCAGTAGTACTCTTTCTCCTACGTCATCCCATGCAAGTGGAGTACGGCAACGACGTCCATAAAGAGCTTCAAATGGGGTCATACCAATGCTAGCTTGGTAACTGTTGTTGTAGGAGAACTCCACTAAATGTAAGTGATCCTCCCAAGATCCTCCGAATTCCAAGACGCAAGATCTCAGCATATCTTCTAGCGTCTGGATGGTCCTCTCAGATTGTCCGTCAGTTTGGGGATGATAGGCTGTGCTGAACTTCAGTTTTGTTCCCAAGCTGTCATGCAAACTCTTCCAAAAATGTGAGGTAAATCTAGTATCTCTGTCAGATACAATACTTACTGGTACTCCATGAATCCGGTAGATGTGTCGCATGTACAGTGCCGACAACTTCTCGGTGGATAAACCAACCTTGAAGGGAATAAAGTGTGCCGACTTAGTCAGTCGGTCCACAATAACCCAAATAGCGTCCTTCCCTCCTTGAGATCGAGGCAGTCCTGACACAAAGTCCATTGTTATATGCTCCCACTTCCACTCCGGAATGTCCAGCGGCTGTAGAAGTCCTGCGGGTCTCTGTCTGCTAGCCTTCACTTGTTGGCAAATCAAGCATCTGGCCACAAATCTGGATATATCCTTCTTATTTCATACCACCAAACGATGGTACGCATATCCCGATACATCTTATTAGCTCCAGGATGTATGGAATACTGTGACTGGTGCGCTTCTTGCATCAGCTCATTCCTCAATTCGCCAGATGGTACACACAGCCTCGTACCATTCTTCAATGCTCCATCACTGGCGATAGAGAAACCTTCAAGTGTTCCTGCCAGCACTTCATCTCTGAGCTTGCAAAGCGTCTTGTCTTGAAATTGTGTCTCCTTGATTTTGTCCATCAGACTTGAACGTAATTGCAACTGCATCATGGTTGGGTCAGCTCCAGGTACATCAGCTTCTCGCCCCAGTTCTTCATCTTCTCCTCAGGCAGTACAATCTCCAGACCAAGCTTCTCTATGTCCTCCAACAAGTGCCGCTCCTTGGTCAAGAACATCGCCACTGGGTATCGACTAAGTGCATCTGCAACCACATTAGCCTTACCCGGATGGTACTGCAGGTCGATGTCAAAATCTTTCATCAGTTCCAGCCACCTTCTTTGTCTCATGTTCAGCTCCTTCTGAGTGAAAACATATTTCAGACTTTTAGTGGTCTGTATATATTTCCACTCTCTCTCCATAGAGATAATGCTTCCATAGCTTCAATGCAAAGATGACTGCAGCAAGCTCTAAGTCATGTGTGGGATAATTCTTCTCATGGTTCCGTAATTGCCTAGATGCGTAAGCAATCACTTTCCCATTTTGTTGAAGAACGCAACCCAGTCCTTTTCCAGAGGCATCACTGTAGATTGAGAAACCACCAGTTCCTGCGGGTAGCGCAAGGATTGGTGCAGTGGTCAGCCTCTTCTTCAGCTCCTCAAATGCCGTCTGGCAATCTTCTGTCCAGATGAACTCTTCATTCTTCCGAGTAAGCTTCGTCATTGGTTCAGCAATTCTGGACAAAATCCTTCACAAACTTCCGGTAGTAGCCAGCCAAGCCCAAGAAACTTCTGATTTCAGCAACTGAGCTTGGGATAGACCACTTCTCAACAGCAGCTATCTTCTTAGGATCTACCGAAATTCCTTCTCCTGTGACAACATGGCCAAGAAAATCCACCTTGTCTAGAAAGAATTCACATTTGGATAGCTTACCATATAACTTCTCTTTCCTCAAAGTTCCCAGAACTTTCCTGAGGTGCTCCTCATGCTCCTCTTCAGTCTTCGAATAGATCAGAATGTCATCAATGAAGACAACAACAAATTGATCTAAGTATTCATGGAAAACCTTGTTCATAAGGTTCATGAATACAGCAGAAGCATTTGTCAGTCCAAACGGCATGACCAAGAATTTAAACTGCCCATACTTGGTGTTGAACGCCGTCTTGGAAATGTCCTCCTTCCTGACCTTGATCTGATGGTAGCCGGATCTGAGGTCAATCTTCGAGAACACCTTGGCTCCACTGAGTTGGTCAAACAGGTCATCGATCCGGGGCAGAGGGTACTTATTCTTGATGGTGATATTAGTTCAGCGCCCGGTAGTCGATGCACATCCTCACAGTCCCGTCCTTCTTAGGAACAAATAAGACAGGTGCTCCCCAGGGTGAAGCTCCGTCTCGGATAAATCCTAAATCCTTCAGTTCATTGATCTGATCTTTCATCTCCTTGGCCTCCTTCGGGTTGACTCTGTAGCATCCCTTAGAAATAGGGAAAGAACCGGGGACTAGGTCAATGGTGAACTCTATATCTCGGTCTGGGGGTAACCAGGGAAAGACTATCAGGGAAGACATCCATAAATTCTGCTATGATAGGATGGGGAGGTCCGGATTCTTCTGTGATAGAGGTGTAGGTAACACACTCCATATCCTCCGGAGTTCGAGAGATTTCAAACTCCGGTTCTCCAGGTGGGCTGAAGACTACACATCCTTTGTGACAGTCTATCAGCGCATGCTGCTTACTCAACCAGTCCATCCCTAGGACTATATCATAGTTGGGTAAGGGCATCACAAGCAAAGGTGCTATGAATTGGTGGCCTGATATGGTGATAGGGCAATTACAGGTCTCAGTGATGGGTAGGGGTCCACCACCGGTCATGACTCTACAAATCTTCTTACTAAATCCCGTATTTATGTGGTGTGTAGAGATAAATTTTGTGGATATGAAACTATGCGATGCTCCTGAATCAAATAAAGCTAAGGCAGGATAGGAATGCACATAAATGAAACCTGCGATGACATCCGCTGTAGGTTCCTGCTCTGGCTCTTGTTCCTCTGCTACTAGGGCAAAAGCTCGCCCAGTCTTTTGTTGATGCTGCCCAAATTGTTGTTGTTGAGTGGGCAGAGGACCTTTCTGTTGAGTTGTTCCCATCCGATGAGCCGCCGAGGGACAGTCCTTCACTTGGTGGGTGGAAGACCCACAAACCAGGCAATGTCCTAGTCTCTTTTTTGCAGATGTTTGCTTGATGCCCCGACCTTTTGCAATAGTCGCAGACAGGGATCTGCCTCTGAGGTGCCCTATCATTGTTTCTTGCCTGCTGGTTCTGCTGGTGGTGGTGGGAAGGCTGGTTGTTGTTGTTATTGTTGTTGGGCCTCTTCTGATTTCCTGTGGAAGTTGTTAGTTCCAGAATAATCCCTCTTTGAGCGAGCAGGTTGGCTTTTCTCTATATCTTGGGCTCGTTCCAGGATCTTTTCATAGGTCTTAGCACCGCCTGAGATCACATGGGTGCGAATCTCCTCTCTCAGCCCATGTCTAAACCTTTCAGCACGATCTTCAGGGTCAGCCACCAGGTTCTTGGCAAAACGGCTGAGTTGGCCGAATTCTGCCGCATATTCACCAACGGTCATATTTCCTTGCTTCAGGTTCTGAAATTGCCTCTCCATCTCCCGCAACTCTGATGTTGGGAAGAACTTCCTCTTGTACAACCTCTTGAAGGTGTCCTAGTCAATCTGCCTATCTGGAGTCGGGGTTCATTCCTATACCAGGTGCTTGCTACATTTTGCAGTTGGAGTCCCACTGCTTCAGCCTTGAGGTCTTCTGGAAGCCGAGCGACACTTAGAAGATGCTCCATACTATCGAGCCATTCATCAGCATAGACGATTCCCTCGGTTCCCTTGAAGGATCGAGGGTTCTGCTTCTTGAAACTCTCAATATCGCCCACCTTGGTAATAGGATTCCCATTAATTAAATGGCCTTAATTTTACATAAATTAATCCTTAAATTTATGTTTACCTTGGCAGGCCTTGGTTCCTGTTGAGCTGCTTCTCCTTTCTCCAGTGCAGCCATTGCCACGCTATAGGCATTCTCCATGCCTTCTCTCATAATTGTCGTCTGCTTGCGATGAGCTTAGCTTGAGTTCTCTGGGCTTCTAGCACTCCTCTTAGCAGACCTATGAGGTCGGTGGGGTCCACAGGTACCGGTGGGGTAGCTGGAGTGGGCAAAACCACAGGGGGCTGCATCTCCGTCTGGAAAGATGATGGATCCGCTGTTGTATTATGGGAACGGTCGGCCAGCTGTCGAGGTGTAGGATCCGGACTTGATTGGGAAGGTGGGGTATGATAGGGTGAAGATACCCCATTGCCAGCAGGATTGGTATTGTCAGTGGCCATTCTCTGGAAGGTTTAGGATATAAACATAAGCAAGGTAGCCTATCTATAATCAAACAAAAATATTTACTTATAATATATTTCGATCCTATGTTGTGACAAATTAATGTTCTAGTGTTCTAAATGTCTCTAAATAGATTTTCCTAAGTCGTTGATTTGACCTGCATGGACCACCACTAAAAACATGTCACGACCTGGTCCTAATTTCTTGGAACGAATCGGATCATGCCCAGCCTGCACCGTTGATGAGACGGCGGCAGTAAGCTGTAACTTCCATATGCAGGTAATCAACAACTCAAACTAAATTTGCCACAATAAATATGATTCGATAAATTAAAAACTTAAAACTTGTCCAGTACAGATTTCAAACATAAACCACCAAATTAAGTCACAATGTTCTTTTAGACAAAACTAACAAAATGGAAAATAATATCTAAATAAAAGCAACATCCTCATCCAGTAATCCGTCCTCGGGAAGCACAGCAGGGTATAACTCTGGGTCATAATAGCTACTAATCAGTAGCTCTGCATCATCAACAGGACCTAAAAATATAGTCTCCAGTCAGGAGGGAGCAAAGTACAGATTCATGATATTTTAACAATTGAAATTAATAATGGAATTATGCATTTTTAAATAATTTGAAATAAATGATTTTCTAACAGTTAAAAGAGTGAAATATGAATATGTAATGAATATGACCGGATTGGATTTTGTTACAGTAATATCCTAGTGATATGGTATGGCTTATCCCCGTGTGTTTGAGAGGTAAGCTAATACAATCAGTTATACTATTGGATGTGGTCATATCCACTACACTACTCCCCCAGTCCCCGATAGTTACAGTAGTTACAGTCAATGTTCTCGTGTTTGTATCGTGGTTTAAACTTGCATTGAAACAATTATTAACTAATTGTAGTCTACCACAAAAATGTACTTGCCTCAAAATGACTTGACTGGATGGGTCGATACGTCGGGACGGAAATCAGGTTCTTCCTTGAAATCCTACATTTGGAAATTTGTCTCAGAAAACCAATGTTGCCAATGACGCTAAACTAGTTACAATCTCTAGTTGTGTCCTAGTCAATTT
Organism: Iris pallida; assembly: GCA_029216955.1. NCBI lineage: Eukaryota > Viridiplantae > Streptophyta > Magnoliopsida > Asparagales > Iridaceae > Iris > Iris pallida. Next base: position 6,062,931 of record JANAVB010039216.1, read on the forward strand.
TAGTCTTTAATTAGCTAACACAACCAAAATGCTGTTATTAGTGCGTTACAATTAAGAATATCAATTTATATTTAATTTCAAAAAATTGTATTTATCGGTTTATTTGGAAAAACATGGTATTTTATAATTATATAAATAAAAAAACTAAGATTTTCCTTTTTAATGAGAAATACATGAATTTCTATTTTAAAATTTACAACTTAATTTTCTAAGGGACAAAATATTAATCATTATATTCTTTTGAAAAAATACAATAATTAATTATTATTTTATACTACGTTTCCATTACCAAAATCATCCAGAAAATAAAAGAAACATAAATAAAACCTAAGCTATTACAGCTCCACAACCAGAATAAGCTTATGCCCTTACATTCCCAAGAATTAAAATAAGAGAAAATTTGTTAGTCCTGTAAACTGCCTACAAAATTAAATATAAATAATATTTAATAATTTAATTAAAATATAAAATATTATTGAGTCTCAGAACTGGTCCAATCGTCATTTTTATAGCTAATGTCTCAACGTCCGGACGAAATCGGTTTCGTTTGCATTCAGCCGGGCCCATTGACCAATAAGGTCGTCGCCCAATAAATCTAAAAATAATAGTATTCTTTTCCGAAATTCATTTTAAAATTTATAATTAAATTTTTATAGAAATTTCGGCAGCATTCCCTCTATTTTCGGGATAACCCAAAATTGGAAAACGTGCCGATTTTTCCTGCAAAATAAATCCCAAACCAGGGATACCCAATTTTATTTATAAAAACATCTAATAAATTATTTTTCGAAATGAATTCAGAATTCCCGAACAAAATCGGAATTTCTCGAAACCAATTCGAAATATCACAAAACCAATTCCACATCAATCCAAACCCAAAAACCTTTTCAGAAATAAGGTTCTTCTAAACCAAAAATAATCACAGAAATATTTCCGAAGGATTCGGAAATTCCGGAATCGGAAAGATTACAGAACCAAACCAACAGCATACCAATTTCCGAAGAAACTTCGGAAAAACTCGAAATGGTAATGTAATTGAAACGTAACCAAAAATTCGAATTCCGAAGGAATCGGTGGACCAATTTTTCATCACAGACTAAAAGAATCTATGGGAATATCCAGAAGTTACCGAAATTGACGGAACCCGAAGTGATGCCTCGGACTCGAAACACACCTCACCGGAGTTCGGCTGCGTGTACAGCACCAACGAACGGAGAAATTCCAGAAGAGAACTCAGAAACTCAGAGAAGCTCGTGGATCTCAGGAAGCTCTGACCCGAAGGGAACAGTACTGGAAAACCACGCAGAGGGTGGTTCTGGTCGGGATCGGTTCGAGATTCGCGGGCGGAGACGAGCAAGGGCGCTGAAGGCCGGGCGCGCGCAGGGGCCGCATAGGGGGCTGCGGGGTCCGGGCTTGAGGAGATCGTCGGACGCTGGGGGCGCAGGGGGTCGCGCGGCTCGATGCCGGAGTGGAGGCCGAAGTCGACGTTGGCCGCCGGGGCGGACGCCGGTGAAGGGGGCGCCAAAGATGGGCGGCCGCGGGCGGATCGGAGCGCGGGAAGGGTGGTGGCTAGGGCACGGGTGGAGGAAGAGGATGGAGTGAGGAAGGAAAGAGCAGAGGGGGTGTTTATATAGATGGAGAGAGGGGTTACCGGAGTTGAGGGGTCGCCGGTTTCGAAACGGGAAGGGTCGGCGGTTTCGGGAGCCGAGGGGCTTGGGCGTTCGGGAAGGGAAAGTGAAGTAAAGGAATGGGTTTATTCCTTTACTGATGAGTTTAGAACATTAAGAGAGAGAAAAAGAGAATTGAAAAGTTTTAAGTGAATATTATTTTAAGGAGAATAATTATTTTATTTTTAATTAAGAAAAATGCTATTCATATATAAATACTTTAGAATTTATTTCAGAAAAGATCTTGGGTTCGAAATGGGCTCGGGACGGGTCTGAACCAACATTCAAAAATTTTGGGATTTAAAAGTTCCAAAAATATGTTTTTCCTAAAATACAATAATAATGATTTATAAGCTAGTTAAATTACTCAATTACTTAACTAAAAAATTTACGGGTCTGACTAAACTTTAAAATTCCATAAATAATAATTTTTCTAAAAAAAATACAATTTTCCCAAATTAACAACTAATAAATTAAAATTTACAGGTTTGACCAGAAATAATAATTTGAAAAACTAAGTGGCAAACACACATTAACAAAATTAAAAATGTAACTGAAAAATTGCGGGTTTCACAAGTTTTTACAAAATTCTATTGTACAGAAAGAAAAGTGGCCGACAAGTTGGTATTTTAAAACAATTTTTAATATTCCAGAAAAGTGGTGTTTCTCCAACTTTGTCTCGATTTTTCGAGCAAGTTGGATGGCCATGTCGAAATCCACCTGGAGGATCTCGAATAGGGTCAAGTATACTTTCCAGAAAATCTTACGGATCGAAAATCGGTGCTACGAGTAAAAAGTTACGTCGTTGGAAAGTAGGGTACCTTGAGTAGGAAAACTGCTCCGTAGATGACGAGGGGCTGACTTTCGATGCTCCGTTCGTCGAGAACAAAACTCCGTCGCTGGTGAAACAAACTTCTTGGCGAAGAGGGTATGTTCTACTGCAATTTTCGTTTTGGAAGTCTAGGGTTTTGAGGTTCGTGGAGGAAGATATATATATATATAACAAGTTTTGTCAAAACATAATTTCAATAGGATTCTAATAAGGCTTTACATGTGCTCACGGGTTGGGTTTCACGTTGGTGCTGCTTGTAGCAGCTTGTGGGGGAGAAGAGGGGCCCGCTCACTTAAGTGGGTGGGTGGTTTTGACTTTTTCTTTTCTTTTCTTTTTCTTATTCTTTTTAAACCTTTTCTATACATTTATAACCATGTATATATATATATATATATATATATATATATATATATATATATATATATATATATATATATATATATATATATATATATATAAATTTCCGCCATAAATCTTATTTAAAAATTTAAATACCAAATTAAATATTATCTACCCAATTATTTAATATATTTAAACATATCTACATATATATAAAATTTAAATCACAATAAATCAACTAAAAATAATAATAATATCTCTATAGAATAATCATGTTTATTAAATCTTCGAAAAATAAATTTTAATAATAATAAATTAATAAAATCTTTCCAATGGGTGAATTTATACCGCACACCCTTATCCGGGTCCAAAAATTTGTACAAATATTGTACGATATTATTTAATAATAAAATACCAATAATAGTACAAATAATTAAATAATTAGAAATTGCACATAAAATTCTAAAATAATTTAGAAAAATATTTATATATACATAAAATATGCCTAAATGGCCACATTTGGTCACACTACATGCTCACATGGGCTTAAATTGGTTCGGGCCCAATTCGGACTGGTTTGGACAAGCCGGATCATCTAAAAATAAATATATAAAATAATATCTAAATAAAATATTTTAAATGCGTTATTTCACAACTCGGCCTGGTTTTCCTAGTTCGGACTGAACTATGGCTAGGCCTCCCACGATATGGCTAATATACTGGTCAAAGCACACTGCTACATCTTTCGTGCCAAAATTCATGGTCGCTTTGTGCTCAAAACACAACAATGGCTAAGGTCATTTAAAAAAACCATAAATTGTATAAATTCATTTTTAAGTCTAATAAAATAATAATAAAATAATTTAAAAATAGGGGTTTTACAAAACGTGCGTGCATCGTGTCCGTGTTCCCTGTCCAAATTCTTATTCCATCTATTTACGAATACATCTATTTTTCATGTCGGACACACCCCCGACACGCAACCGTAAATTCTAGCCCCTAAACCTAATTTCTCTCGACCCTTGCCGCCAATGCCTACGGTCGACTTCCCTACACTGACCACCACCACGCCAGCACCCTCACCTCCTCCCAGACTTCCTTTCTTCCCCAGAGCATCACATACCCAAACCAACCCCCGACGTTACCACCGCAGCCCACTACTCCCTGTCGAAGCACTGTATCAACCACCGCTCGGCCCAACTCGACTTCTCTGTCAGACTTCACCCATGTCCACCCAGTGGATCACCTCAGATCACCGTCGTCTCCCTCAAAATATGGTCACCACCTCCTCTTCTGTCCAAGCCTTCAACCACCACCATTGCCTAACCCCGTAACCACCATCCGCACCCACGACATAGCCACCTCCTCCTCCGAACTCACCAACACCACCAACCATCACCACTGCCACCAAGACGCCACCATACCCGCGGCCAACACCGCCATCTCGATCGTCTTCCCTGACCCAGGCCTCAGGCCGACCAAAACACCACTACCACCATCGAAGGAAAAGAAAGAAGGGAACCCAAACCCGAGCCCAGCAATCACCACCCCATTCGCCGCGGCCATCGCTGCCACCATATCGCCACCACCACCACAACCAAAAGAAAAAAAATAAACGAAATTCCCCTTACCTTGTCTCCGTCACACCTCCGCAGCGCCACCTAGCCTCCGGTGAGCCCAGATCAGCCGCGCCACCACAAACCCTTGCCGCCAGCGAGATCCCTCCGCGCAGTGCACCCCCGCGTCCGATGACTCCACACCTCTCGGCCGGATCCGCCAAGCCCCCGAGCCTGTCCTTCTCTCCGCCGCCTCCTGGTGCCGTACCGTCGCGCGTCCGCCGGCGAGCCGCGTGGCCGAACCCCCGAACTTTCCATCTCCCTCTCGCTCTCTGCTCTCGCTCTCTCACGCACGTTTCTCTCTCTCCTCTCCTTCTTCTATTGCTGTTGGTTTATGTTTTTTTTCTTTTTTTCTTTTATTATTTTTAGTTTCATTCAACACTCTCTCGAAAAGAGAGAGCAGAACAGTAGACTTATTATTATTATTATTATTATTATTATTATTATTATTATTACTGTTATCAACTACTTATTGTAGTTTCTGGTTATTATTATTTATAGGTTAAATATTATGTTGATTATTATGATTATTAGTATTAAATTAATATTTTGATAATTATGTATTACTATTATTTTTCAAACTATATGTAAATGGATATAGCTGTATATGTACTTTTAAATTTGAATTTTTCATAAAGTATTTTACTAGATTTTTATGTATTCATTCGAAATAATTTTTTATTAAACATAGGTTTCTACCAAAATCCTACTTTACGAACTTAGGGTTTTGTTTAAATATATTTTTGATTTATCAAAGTATTTAACCTAAAATTATTTTGGCCTAATAAAATTGCTGTTTTAAAATTATGATATATAACCATCTTCAAGTATTTGTGTGAAATTATTTAAACTCATAAAATATATTTTTCAAAGGTTATAAAATATTTTCTAAAATCATATATTTATCAAATTTCCTCCGATTATCTCCAGTCCATGACCAATCCCAATTTTCCTATTCCTTTGCCAATTCTTTCATTCCTCCTACTGACCCTAACTAAATCTGACCGTCCTAGACACGATGGAACAGCCCATGTCCTCGTCAGAGGACCTTTGAGTTGTTGTAACATCAAAGTCGCCGTTCATGCCATCTTGATCATCGCAGCACACCAGACGTCCTACCAAGCAAGACACCTTGCCATTTACTGTTTAATTATTTTAGCTCATATTTCATGCATTACTTATTTTTTTTATGCAAAATAAAGTGTGATACATGGCATAACCCGTTAGAACTTACTGTTCATTTATATTTCCTGCTATGTATTATTTTTCTTACACATTAAACCTAGATTTAAGGGATCACCTTTGTGTGTTGCATTCATGGCCTTGACACGTACCACGAAGTTGTGTGTCGCATGTAGAACACGGACGTACGTGATTGGCTGAACACCAGTACGTACAAGCCGTGTGATAGGAATAACCGCTAATAGAATTGCATGCTAGTTTGACTTAGCGATTATAGAGGTTAATGTTGTCGATACAACATAGTAGGCATTGGACGGGGAGGACAATTCCTTAGCGTATGAGCTTCGATGCACTTTTTCTTTTGTAACCCGTGAGCTCCGCCGGAGACGCGGGTGAGATTACCCAGGATTACTGACGGCCGTTGGCGTTCTGCGGAACGCTATGCTCTTATTGATTGGGCCTCTGGTGCCCCAAGGGGGACTACGTCGATCCTATTTAGCCAGGGCCCATGCGTAGGAAGGATTGTTCTTAACTAAATTTCACTTAGAACAGTTAGGCACCTTTATTCGTTAGGTACGAGTACTTTTGGTTTGGGTACTTGTATCTGACCGTAGCTTGGAACAATAATGTAGTGCCCCGTCCCGCAAAGTCAATCGGAGGAATCGAAACGCCGACGGCGTTGGAACTTGGCCTTGCAACGGCTGCTCGAAGGCTCGCTCGGTCAAGACGACCGCTCACTCAGGTGGGATAGTTTCGGTGAACTTGCCTCATCTTTGCCTTCACATAATAAATCGTGTTTTCAACTTGCACAAGTAGGCTTAATAATAAAAGAGACGAATCCACATAGCTAAGAGAATAATCCCGACGGGTCAAAATGAGTTAGAACATGGAAAACGTCCCACGGTCGGCTTAGAGTTGGTGCACGGCATGCTTTGAAAATGACACTCGGTCCTTTGTCCCGTGGCTTGGGAGAAGGAAAGTTGGTCTTCGACACAAAACTATAAACTTGCCTAAGTCATAGGCGTCGCCCGCGTAAATGCTCGATAAAGCATGCACGTTTCCGAAATGCAAGGCTTGGCATAACCTTTGCTCGTCCCTCGGGTTAAGTTGTAGGCTTGAGTGAGTTAGGCAAAGTTATGCCGGTCAACCTAAGTTATTCCAAGTGCTGTCCCGTCCTTTCTGCGGTTGTCAAGTTAATTAGTCCCATGATCCCAAGGCCCGTCATATGAGGTATGACTTGGGCGATAGCGTCGCGTAGAACGTAAGTCGGTTTGAGGCACGATGCTCGAACTTAGCGTTAAGGCATGAACCACGGTCGACTTAATGAGTTTTTGGAGAAAAGACTATCGAATAGGCATTACTGAGTTGAATGAAATGATACGGTAACATGGAAAGAATGCTCGCGACCGTGGGTCGTCGAGGGGTCTTAAATGATGAAGTCTTGAATGTGGAACTCAAAAGATAGTAAAACAATGAAAGTAAAGAAAACCAAACGGTCCTAAAATGAAGAAGTGGGACGAGTCTGCATGGTCATTGGACAACTTGTGTACCGGTGCACAAGGATTTGAGAATTGTTCCTCAGACGGTTGCCGCGGCCACGGGACCGATCTGGCCTAGGAGGAACCACGGGCCTACGGGACCCTTGGATGGTGTGCGACCTGACCCAAGGGGTGCATCGTAGGACGGCTATTAGGGGAAATTCGGCGAGATCGCGTCTCGTTTGACGAACGTACCCTAATATCCAATGGAGGTCCAAGATAGCTTGTCGTGCTAGTGACCAAGTTCATATAGATGTCGGCATGATGGCGGCAAACCGCGAGTGTGCCTTTGCCTTTGGATTTAGTCGAGTATTGAGTGCGCTGTATTAAGCAGTCGAGTTGAAGGTGTGTGTACAAGTCAAAGCACAACGTTGGGCCTAAGATTTGGTTTCAACGTAGGCGTCGTGCTTCGGCACGAGTCGTGGCGTCAAGTCTTAAGATGTTGGCATAGAGTTGCACAAGTTTGATTGAGTCGTCACGGGTTTAAGTCAGGAATCGCCGTAAGGCAAGTTGGTTGAGCGACACTAAGTTCACAAGTCTCGATTGGGTCAGTTGGTGATCAAAGTAGCAAGGGCCGTGAGGCGGCAAAATGGTTAAGTCTTACTGAATTGCAAGGCACGGCCTCAGTAAGGGTTTATGGCACGGTCATACGAAAATGAAGCCTCATCACGTAGTCGTGTCTCTGATTTTGGCCGAAAGGCAAGCACGACTTGATAGGTTAACGTTGTTGGCACGAAAATGGGGGGTCTAGAGGTAAAGTATGAGTTAACGTTATGGTACAAGCACGGGATGGTCCTCATACACAAATATGCCAAGGCGTTCGTAATCTTAAAACTGATCCTAAGGCAAGACTAGAAAGACAATAGAAAGGGATTTAAGCTGCACAAAGTAAATGAACGTGTAGGTTTTGTATGGGTGGGCGAGGAGCTCACTCCACCAGTACAGTGGTACTGACACCCACACAGTGTTTCATGTGCAGGCACAGGTAGAAGCTCGTGGTGCGGAGCTCGCTTGGATGGGTCGAGGCACGGAGTTCCTTGGCGAGTCGAAGCGTACAGCTGCGTGATCTGAAGACTTATACGGGACATAATGTATGGACATCGCCTTCCGAAGCTTCCGCTGGATTCAAGTATTGTATCAAGAGATGAGAGAGAGCAGAGAGACTTGTAAACGAGAGAAAAGTGAGCACGAGAGATATTGTAATTTGGCCTTGCGCCCACAAATGTAATCTTGTATTCAATATCAATAAAAGAGATTCTTTTTAATGACTTGTGTTCATGTGTTCTTCTTTATATTCCGCTGCAATGTGTTCAATGTTTCTGCTTGGGACTTCTGTGCGACGATCCCGTCGCCGCCGATGTAATCGGTCGTTATGGAACTGCCTTGCACGAGCGCAATCTAGGCTCGTGCGGCATCACGCCTTAGCGAGGACGATCGCTCCTACGGGAGCGGGGCGTGACAAACAACTTGTCGCGGAGTAGTTCGTCACATCTTGTCCTTGTTTGGTTGGTGACTTACTACTTCGATGATAAGGTATTGAACCTTGTTGGGGTCCGGATACCATATTGGATTTATAGCATGGAAAGATTCGTCGCCGTGAATTAGTTTACCATCTCCTGTCCTTGTTTGGTTGGGGGGATGGTACGCTCGTTCAATAGGTGTGTATTGGACCATATTATAATTCAATTGACTTATTTATTTGAGCAATATTTATTCAGTTTATATGGCATGATATTATGTGTCTTGTTACGTCCCTCTGAGGACCTGGTTATCTCGTCAGGTGTGTGTTCTTGTCTTTCGCAGGTGTTCTAGCTCTAGCCGTGTTCATCGCTATTTCTTCGAGGATGATTGCACTTGGATCGTCTTCGCTTCGCTCGCCAAAATTATTTTTTTTCTCATGTATTTTTCCTTTACTTGTTGGTAGTGGATTTGTCTCCGCCCAATATATTGTATCAAGACAATTCATTATCATTATATGATATCTTTTATTCATTTTGTGTGGATGAGATTAGTTATAGTTCTACTGCATTTTACAGCTTATGTATCCATACGAGGCCTATGTACTTTGTATGAATACAGCTGGCATGTCTACGTTCCTAGTCCTACGTATTTTGGGACTGGGGCGTTACAGCGAGTAGTACATTCCTTCTCTGCTCAAACACAGGGTTGAGCCCCTTCAAGAACTTCATCATCCGTTGCCGCGAAATATACGCCAGGAACGTCTGAAAATGCTTTGCAAATGTCGGTTCGACTTGTGCATCATCCATCCCAAGAGGATCATAGTGATCCAGATCAGACCAGTACTTCTTCAACAGAGCTGCGTACTCAGAGATGGTACGTTCGTCTTGTGCCACCCTATCGAGTTCATCCTGCAGTTGGAAGACCCGCATAGGATTGCCCGAGCCTGAGTACATATCCTTCAAAGTCTGCCAGATATCAGCAGCACCCTCTATTGCCTCTACATTGTTCGACACCTGGTCGGTCAAGGAGGCTGTCAACCACCCAGCTACTATGTTGTTGACAATCTCCCAAATAGTAAACTCCTTTGAGGAGGGATCAGCAGGTGCCTTGGTTTGGCCATTGACATAACCAACCAAGCCACGTCCCTTCAACGTCCGCATCGCCTGCCGCGACCATTTCAAGTAGTTGGACGTTCCTTCTAACTTCGTTTCCAGCTTTTCCAACTTCTCCATTTTGTAGGGTGACGGATCCACATCAGTATGGGTCACACTAGGTGTCGCCTCGGTCAATCTCTTCGACAAGATATCATCAACCAATGCCTTCATCTCTTGTGTTGTCAGTTTTCCAGCGATCGAATCCATGGCCTCTTCAACTGTATCTCTAGTCGTCGTCGGTGGCGGTAGGCAGCTGCTAACTGCTAGTCGTCGTCTTCGTCGGCAGCTTCGTCGTCTTCTACTCTACGAATGCGCTATGCGCATGTAAAGTGAACACGTCAGGACACAGGAGAAAACACGATCATTCTCTGTGTAGATCCCGATGTGAAGATCGAGGAACAAATAAAGTATGTGTTCATTTGTTCACTCCAGACGGTGAAACACCATTTTTTTGTCCGTTTTGTCCTTTTTTTACAAAACAACAAGAAAAATTACATAAAAAATTACAAAAAAAAGGGGGGGGGGTCGCCGCTAGAGCGGGGGGGGGGGGGGGGGGGGGCGCCGCTAGAGCTGGGAGGGGGGGCGCCGCTGGAGTCGGGGAGGGGGGGTGCCGCTGGAGCTGGGGGGGGCGCCGCTGGAGCCGGGGAGGGGGGGGCCAGCCGCTGGAGCCGGGTGAGGAATTTTTTTATTTTTTTATTTGGGAGAGGGGTGGATGGTTATGGCTCTGATACCATGTAGAAAATGAATAATGGATGATTTTATTGATGGGCTACTACTTGCTACTTATAGAGGTTCCAACTCCTCTTCATACTACATTTTCCAATGTGGGACTAAAGTCCCTTATTGATTCTCAACATTATGTAATACAATAGAAATATCATTTTTTTTCAATAGAAAATTACCCATATCGGTTAGAATCCTACCCATGCGCAACGAAAGTTGTCCTCTAAATTGTACATTAGACGGTTAGAATCCCCTTTGCATATTTGTGTCTATGTTAGTCTTTTGTATATTATTTTATTATTTTGACAGTTCATATTAGCATGTTCTTCCTGTATCTTTTTACGTCCTTCTGAGGACCTGGTGATTTCTCTAGGTGTGTTTGTGATTTTCGCAGGTGCTCTAGCTAAGGACATAGTTTACAATCTATCTTCGTGATACTAGCTTTTGGATCATCTTTCGCTTCGCTTGACTTTTCCATCGTCACTATGTATTTCTCTCTTTTTGTTGGTAGTGGATTTGTTTCCGCCTAACGTTTTGTACAAATGACTTTAATAAGTTGATTTTATGATATATTGGTTTGTGGATGAGATTAGTTTCATGGTTACTGCATTTTACAGCTTATGTATACATACGAGGTTCCATATATTGGAGTATGCTTCGTATGTATACAGATGACATGTCTACGTACTTGGTCCTAAGTATTTTGGGACTGGAGCGTTACATTCACCCACGACGCCTCCATCTCCATCTCCCTCTCCCTCTCCTCCGTCGTCGTCTCCGCCCCCTCCTCCATCGACCCCTCCCTCCTTAGCTTCTTCCTCCTCTCCGACGACAACCTCCTCCAAGCCATCTACCAATCCGAGCTCCAGCAACATGACCAAAACCCTAATCCTAGCTGCGTCCTCTCCTCCACCTACGTCTGCCTCCTCTTCACCTTCCGCGACCTCTTCCCCTCCTCCTCCTTCAACCGCACCTTCCCCGTCGACCTCCCCGACGAGTACTCCCTCTTCTTCGCCAACTGCGTCCTCTCCTCCGCCGCCGTCACCATGTCCGTCCGCACCGAGATGTACAACTCACGCCCCGACGGCTCCCGCGACCCCCACTCTCTTCTTCGTCTTCTTCCTTCGCCATTCCTTTGCAAAAAAAATTTGGATACTCACACCCCGGCGGCTTGTTGGCCATCGGAGTTGGCAGTCCTATTTTATGTTAGGACTGCCAACTTGTTGGCAGTCCTAACATAATGTAGGACTGCAACTAAGTTGTTGGCAGTCATAACATAAAATAGGACTGCCAACTTAGTTGCAGTCCTACTTGCTGAAAAAATTTGGACTAATTCCAAGTAAAAAAAAATGGATGGCAAACTTGTATTTTTTTTTTTTTTTTTGAACATTTTTTGGGCCACCCCAAATAAAAGTGATAGTGCCCTTAGAAAAAGCCAAACCAAAATGCATCCACACAATAATACTAGTAGTAGTACAACAGAATAATAAGTGGAAAAAAGAAAAGATGAGGCTCATTTAGACTACTAGTAGTAGCACAACAGAATAATAAGTGGAAAAAAGAAAAGATGAGGCTCATTTAGACAGCCTGTAGCAAAATATCTCAAAGGTTAAGATTCACTTAATGCCATTAACAAAGAAACAAACAAACAAACACATATAATGAGGCGGACATGGAAAGATTCATAACCTGCCAGTAGACCAAGTCCAAGAAAAATTCAAAGGTAAGGACAGATATTAGGCCAAAAATACAGAAATCAAGAATCCATGAGTAAAACAACTATTTGTAGTGCCAAACCAAGTATTACACATTACTTACTGGACCAAGGGAAGCAACAATAACTATATTATAGAAGACAAACTCACAGGTGTATATATATAAAGGGAAGTCCCATAAAAACCATATACATAATCCAATGGGCAACCCCCATGGTACAAATACATTTCTTAAACCCTTTTCTTTTAGTTTGTGTTTACAGCATAGCAGGAATTAATGAACAAACCCAGAAATTAATGGGCACATAACCTCGATAACTCAACAACACTTTGGCCTTATTATATTCAAGCAGTAGAGACAAATGCTTGCACTGCCTGCCTATTCTGAAGAATCCCAGTGTACATGAACAATGTTTTTAACTTTCATATCCCATTTCATTCCAACTAATAAAGAATTGAAGGAAGCACTTTGCCACTGCCCCGCATAATGTTCCACGAACAAACTACATAAGACGAGCACAACTCTTGCTTCCAATTGCTCGGATCCATGAGCCGAACTCGGCCATAAAGAGAAAATAGGTAAAAGAGAGAAATGCAGCACAAGCCTGTTCCTATCTACAACATAATGAAGAGTCTGTTCAATGACATACGTGGGTATGGTTGGTAGTGAAACACTCTGTAGATCATGGTGACGCCAATCTGTGTTTTACTAATTACAGTCTAATCCACATTCCTCCAGAAGGGGACCATCTGATTTTGCCAGGAACGGATCGATTCGCACCCATAAGAGGGAGAAGATGGAGGCAAGGAGGATAGACCACACGATGATGATAGTGGGTGTTCTGTTGTTCCTGCCAACAAGACCTTTTAGGAAAGGGTAGAGATGGACGATCACCCAGAATGCAAAGAAGAGCTTGCCAAAGAGTGGCCCCCATGATTCGTATCCGTTGTTAATGGCATTGGAAATTCCAGCAACCACACCAATTATATTGAAGATAAGCAGAGTGGTAGGGGGTATGAGCAATGTGGTCCACTTGAATGTGTAGAGCTCCGAAAACTCTCCATCGTCACCAGCCTTCGACGTGACCGTAAAGTTTGTGTCGATACCAGCAAGGACCTTCAAGAGCCCCTGAAACACTGCAAAGAGATGTGAAGAGACACCTCCAATAACCCAAAATTGCTCATTTCTCCACCAGTCATCAATCCCAGTGCCACTCCATCTCATTTCCAGAATACTCGTTGTAAAGATGCAAATGAAAAGCGACATAAACCACAAGCTGGCAACGTTACTAAGCTGCAGATGGTAGAAGTTCGATAATCAACAAGGGCCACACTTAAGTAAATAGCTTTTGGAAAAGAGAACAATATGAACATCATACCTCTGGAGTGATAAATTTCCCAGTGAGCAAACAAACTGCAGGCAAGGTACAATACGCTACAAGGGGAATTGATGTAAATGGATATACAACAGAATTTATGTACGATAACCGCTCTAGCCACTTCAGTCCACCTCCATACCCATACCAAAGAGGGCAGTGTCTGCTCGCAAAAATTTCCACAGATCCAAGAGCCCATCGAAGGACCTGATGAAGACGATCAGAAAGATTGAGCGGTGCAGAACCTTTAAAAGCAGGCCTTTCTGGTACGCAATAGATTGAACGCCACCCATGGCAGTGCATTTTGAAACCAGTCAAAATATCTTCTGTTACAGAACCATAGATCCAACCAATCTGGAGACGAAAGATTCAGTTAGAACAAAATTAGTTAAAACAATATTCCCATCACTGGAGCTTTGCCGAAGAATGGACTTGCCTCTTTTCCCCAGTCTGTCTTCTCTTCATAGCCACAACTAATGACATGAACAGCTTCCTTTAACAGTGACGCTGGAGTAGCACTTTTCAGTGTACCACCATTCTCAAGCAGAGTAGATGCAACAAAAACAGGAGATTGACCAAACTTCTTCTCCAATTTTGTTGCAGAAGTCAGTGTTGACTTCTCACTCTCAATTCCTGTGAGTGCACTTTACAAAATCAATAACAAGTAAACTTGCTTACGAAAGAACAAACCAAGAACATGCTCATTTTGTTCAAAAGAAAGAATGATGGATATTCAAGTATGAGATCTTTGATGGTCAGAATTGGCAAAAGGAGTAGGCAAAAGGAGACTAAGAAAAACTCGAGATCGGAGCACTTTCAGAATGTAAACAAGCATGCCAATGACAGAAATAATGTTTCATAGGAGGATTACAAAAACGACGACAAAACCTTTATCCCAAATTTTTGGGGTCACTATTTGAATCCATTTGTTAAATTCAGCTCCATTAAGAGCCGTGTGTTATAACATCAACAGAAAAACATATCCTTAAATACAGTTTCAATACAAGTTCGTCTAGGCCTACCCGTAGTCTAGATACTCCTTTAACTAATATATCTTATCGCTCATGCTAGCCATTGCATCTAGTGGGGTCCATGTTGCTGTTGCTCATGTCCAAACTACATGATACCATTTTCTCTCATCTTATCCTCAATTGGTCACATCCAGCTTTCCAGTACACTCATTCTTTCTATTCACGAGAGCACTCTTTGCATATTCTTTTGGAACTTAAGGTTGCATTTGATGAAAGGTTAAATTATTTAATACCCAATAAGGTTTAAGCAATTAATCACCTTAACTTGGGGGAAGTTCCTTTGAATTATGAAGTGTCTGGATAGGGATTAGAAATGATACATCTCATTTTAGACAACTACAGCTTTTGCACAGTTTCTTGCTTTGTGGCCCCTTATTTAGAAATAATACAGGAAAGAGGGAGTATTTAGCAACGTGTTTAGTGCCAAGCACTAGTGAGTTTATCTCATTACCAGGCACTGGAAATATTCAATCTCAGAACCAAAGCAACCAATAGTAGGAACCATCAACATTTGGGGCAAGTATTTTGTTGCATACTCAATTTGTTTCACAAATTAAACAGAGTTGCATGTTCCCAGCTTGCCATACTCCTGATACAATTACTTGTTGTCAAAGGCTGAGGCAACTGGAGGAGCTGTTTGGTTTCTATGTAAATGGTTGACTATGACTTAAAACATGACAAAGTTGTTTACTTTCCAGAATGCATATTTCATAAAATGACTATCTGCTGGCAAAAACCGAGGCAATCCTAAGAATGTTCTACGTGTGGGGTTGACATGACTTTGCATATTTGAAATTGAAGAGAAACCCTCAATACTAGAATGACGAGGTACTCAACAATACTTAAAATAGGAAGTTTAATTTCTGCCAATGTTTTAGTGTAGTAACCATCGAGCATCATTCAGAACATAATTGTGTGATCTATCAATCAACTTGGAAAGAGTCTTTTACCTTCAAAGCCCTCTTCTATTCCTTCCAATGCAAACACGGGTGCTCCATTTTCTCCTCTCCTGGAACCCTTATTTTTCTTATCCTGCTTTGGTTTTGTCGTCTTCTTCTTCTTCCTCCCAGTACAACAGCATCCACAGTACATCCATTTTGGTAAGCAGTTGCAAGTCCTTGTTGGTGGTTTCTTTGACTTGGGAGCATCAAAGCCGTAAAGAGCCTGCCTCCGGAAGACGCATCCAGTTCCTACATAAATTGGTCCTTGAATCCCATCCAGACCTTTCATGTTGATCTGCATTACGTTGTTCAGTATTGATTGTTAGTATGGTGCATAGAATGGAAGAAAATACAGATATATCATAAAGAACAGAATATTTTGCTTACATCAAAGAAAACAACATTGCGATTAGCATATCTGTCATGTCGATCAATTCCGTCGAACCTCTGGGGAAATTGCACATAGCACACTTTCTTTCCTACAAGTGGATCCATCATGAAGCACATGGATTCCCTAATTGCCTTGCTGTTGTTAAAGTAATGATCACAATCCAAGTTCAGCATATAAGGGGCATTTGTAAGAACAGCAGAGACTCTAACCTGTCAAAATAAACATAATATAAATGTTAGCATCATCAAATTGGTCAAAAAGGGAGGAGAGAGGGGGCGGGGAATTATCAATAAAAGGTAATGGATTTTTCTATACCAGGGCATTCATAGCACCAGCCTTCTTGTGGTGATTGAACCCGGGCCTTTTTTCCCTAGAGACGTAAACCAGACGTGGTAGTTCCTTTCCATCCATATCATGGCCTCCGCTTGGACCCAGAAAGACCTTATATTTCAAAAGGAAGTCAAAAATTTTTTAGTTTTAAGACTCAGGAAAGTATAAGAGCTATGTCATATATAAGGCCAAAAAATGAAGCATTTTCTCATTCCAAAATGCAGACCTGAATCATGCCAGGATGATCACGGACATTATTCCCAGGCCATGGAGTGCCATCCTGCATGGTCCAACCTTCTTCTGGAACTTTCTGAGCTTTAGCCACCAAAGCATTGATTCGTACTTTAAATTCCTCATACTCTCTCTGCAAAGAGCTTCGAATTCAGTTTGTGGAATGAACACATTTTTTTTAAATTAGAAATGCACCAAAAGTTGGAAAGAATAGCAAGCCCATTTATCCACCTTCATTGCTCTTCGTTCCTTAACAAAAGATGGCAACACCTTATCTTTTAGATAGTCCACCTTCTGTTGGAAATAAAACTCTGGTGCCCGTGGTTCAACACTGAATTTCTTGCAAAATGGAACCCACTTTTTAGCAAATTCAGATGTTTCTGATAGTGCCTCAAAAGTCAACATCGCAGCACCATCATCAGAAACATAGCAGGAGACTTTGTCAACTGGGTAATCAACTGCCAGAATGGAGAGTACAGTATTTGCTGTGACCAAAGGGGGTTCCTTCATAGGATCGACTGTACTCACAAATATATCAACCGGGGCTAGTTGGGAAGGTTGTCCCTCCTTGTCATACCTAAATCCAAATAAGTAGTTACGACCAAAGCTCTGTGGTTTAGAAGAAAAAGGTATGCAGCCAATTTTAAGTTTTACCTTAAGTTCAGCCTGTCGAGATACGTTTCCCTTTCAATTGGAAGCCACTTTGGGAACTGATCGAGAATCCATGAACACGCAAACCAAATTTCACAAATCACAGATATAAGCCACAAAACAAATGCATCAGGCACCGGATGTGTGATTCGGTAGTGAAAGAAGAACCCAAGAACCACCAGACGGATTATTATAACCATTCTGTATGGGTTGATTTGACTTGATGGAAGAGGCAGCTTTCTTGACAATGGTTGCCTAGCTTCATCCATACTGGTGACAAAATCATGAAGAACAACATTAAGTTAAAAGGAATAGACTTGTGGAACATTTGAGTTGACTAATCCATCACGAAATGGACACATGCCTAACCAAGTGATCCGGTAAGCCATATCACTTGATGGACATGACAGGAATCTATATTCAATCTATATATAGTATGTTTTAATCTACAAACTATCAGTTGAAACTCAATCACCTAATGATAAACCGACAACAAAGTCTGAGATGTCGGATTGGACGTAAGACTTCATTTCCTAAACTGATTTTCCATCCGGTGTTGCTATTGTCGATATATTAAGCCCCTTGCAAACATGAAACAGTCCCATAATTCCTATTTAATGATACTTGTATACACAACAACTAGATGAAGTTGCCTACAGAGAGCGTAACTATATGGCATTTTATATGTCGAACAACCACCAGTAACAAACTCGAACACAAATTATGAAAAACCGTACAAGACCTAGAAGTATTTCACTGAACTAGAAGAGAAAGAGATGGCTACTCCAGGAGCAATTGTTATATTATCAAGATAGTCAAGCTAAAGGTTTACAGCTTCAAACAAAAAACAATTGATGTAACCCTTTGCATCCTTGAAAGAGTAAGAATTGCCGCCGGGCATGTCCACTAATAAATTGGAAATAAACAAATTAAGCATACGAAAAGACCCCGTATGATAGAAAGAAAGAGCGTGGGGGCTTACAAAGGCAAATCGGGGCTGTCGCCATCGTTATCCCAATCTTTGCCTCCATTGTCATTCCTGGTCATCTGTAATTTGTCTTGCTTCTGCTTCCAACTCTCCATCCTCTCCTTCCAGGCCACGCTGCCGTAGCCGTAAGCAGCAAGATCCTTGGATGGATCCATAGATCTGGGATGCACTGGAAGGGAGGAGCAAGGGAGTATTAGAAATTAATTGTCAACAGTCCAGTCCAAGCAAGAAATGAAATGAAATGAAGGTAGCAAGCAAGCGCACCTGGTAGATTGGGATCTGCAAATGGAAATGGGTGGATCCTTTTGCCGCCGCCTCCGCCGCCGCCGCTGCCCATGTAAGAAGGCACAAGAGCATGCTGTTCGGGTGGGATATCATCGACCATATGGCCGCCGTTGGTGAGGAGTGGGACATGGCCCTGACCCTGACCCTGAGGGGGCATGGTGAGTACATCGGAATCGGCCCCTCCTCCTCCTCCTCTCCCGTAGCTCATGTGACCCTGCAGCATAGACTCAGCAATGTAGTGTCCGTCATGCTGCTGCTGCCTGTTCCTCGCGGCGGCGGCGGCGGCGGCGGCAGCGGCAGCAGCGAAAGCAAACTCGTTCTCTAGATCATCGGTGTCGTCTTCCTCCTCGTCTCCTGCAACTCGAGGACATCCTTTGAGCCTCTTGAACCTGGTCTTGCACTGGGGGCACACCTGGTTGCCCTCCTTGCGCTCGTACTCGTAGCACGTGCGGCACACCGGGAAGGCGCACTCGTTGCAGGCCACGAACAGCTCCCCCCCGTCGGCGCTGAGGCCCACGTCGTCCCCGCAAATCTGGCAGATTTGGCCGCTCAGCTGCTTGAGGGGCCTCGGGTTTGACTCACCCCCGACTCCGTCGCGCCGGATCACCACAAGCTCATTCCTGTTGTGGGAGCCTGCCACGAGCCCGGCGCTCGCCTCCATCACCGATGTATAAAAATTAGATTCCCCCAATCCGAACAAAACAAATATCTATATATGTGCGAGCAGATCCGTCTGCCTCTTGCTCGCTCGCTCGCTCACGCACTCAGAAAGAGAAGACAAGAGAAGGAGCCATGGAGGAGGAGCAGGCGCCTCTGTTTCTCCCTTTCACTCCTTCTATCTATGTTTGTCTGTCCCCGTCCCTTCCTCCCTCCCTCCCTCTTATTATTCCTTTCTTCTTACCACAACAACCAATTATTATTTATTTATTAATTAATTAAGGAGATGATAAAAAGAAGTAATAATGCCAACTACTCTCTTTCTCTACATATCTATCTATAAAGTCATCTCATCTCAGTAATAATGGAAGAAGATAATAGATCTCATATTCATCTTCTTCCTCAAACCCACCCTTTAGATGAATGGGATTGAGATGATAAATAAATAAATAGGGATGACAAAAAGAATTAATGGAATAGGAAATAATAAAATAATAATAATATAGTCAAAGTAGTAGGAGGAAGAGAAAGAGTAGATTGATAGAAGTTGGTGGTAATAATATCATCTATGTTTTGTTGTGCTGTCAACAACTCAGCAGCAGCTGCTGAGATGCTGCTGTCACTCGTTTTCTCTCTCTTTCTTAACCTTTACCATCTCCGCCGACACTCCCTAACAAAATCTCTCTCTCTCCTCCTCTTTTCTCTCCTCCGTATTTATTATATTATATTTGCTTCTAGTCATACATTGTGATTAGCGTAACTTAATTATAGATTTCATACCAATTGTTAATATAAAAAACACATGGGAGTGATCGGAGAGAGATTAAACAAAACAAGAAGAAAAAGAGAGTGGGTCAGTGGTAGTACTGTATGATTGAATTGAATGTGACAGCATTCCTACATTATTCAGCCCAACCAGATGGACATCACACGTGACACGTATACAGAGGGAGGGACAATATCACTCAACCGATGTTAGGCTTGCTTAGCCTATCAATAGTAGATTTATATCATTTATATTTATTATTATTATTATTATTATTATTATTAAGAGAGGAAACAAATTATTATTAAGAGAGTGGAACAAATTACCACAAACGGAATTCTAGTCTAACTATAGGGGATGGTTCCTGTTAAAGATTCCGGTCAATATATGTGTCCCAACTCCCAATCGCTAATCACTACAGAGATCAGACCAAGAACTTGAAAGTAGTTTGAAGGAGCCTACCTTCTCTTATTTTGTTGAGTTCTCTAAAGAGGAGAAGATAAATAACTTGAACCCCAGACTTGTCCTTCTGTTATATAGACCTTAAATTCTTCAAATTTCAATAAGAACTTCGATAGCTTAAAAAAGTAAGAAAAATGATGGTCTCAACATCTCGAAAATTAGAGCCCAACAAAATGTTGGATTTTTTTTTAATGTGTTCTAGAAATGGTCTCATATTCATATAACTCCATGTGTGTATTTTAATATATAATTCTTCTTTTATTATATTATAAATGTGGGTGGCAGTTCATGTAGTTGGCATAGTATAATTTTTTTTTTTTAGAGGACATGGATCAAGACCTCCAAAAAATAATTACGTTTTTGTCACCCATTATTTTGGACATTTTCCTTTGAAGTTAGGCCCCAAACAACTTGGACGAAGGACGCCAAGTGACGCTTTGATGTCGCACTTTTCACGTACACATCGGACGCAATATGACGCTTTTGCGCATCATTGTGCCATTTGCACGAGTTCCCTAGGGCAGCATGTGCGCAACATGGCGTGCGGGGCGCAACAGGGCATAGAGGGTTCACTCGGGACATCATAGAAATACAACTTTTGCGTGGAGGCTGATCCCGTGGAACTGCAGTTCGTGCGGGATGACTGCTCTTGTGAAAATGCAGTTTGCACAGAACAGCTTTCATATATGTTTCGTGGGCATAACTATCATATCATTATCCCGCAAAGACCGAAAGTCACCATTGAACTTGATATCGTACAAGCCTAAATTTACACTTGTACAAGGCGGAAAAAAAACATTTTGATATAATATCTCGAATACAAGTCATCGCAACGGAAATAGAATAGAAGAGTCAATAGACACAAGATATAATGAAAACATGATTCTCTTTATTGATAATATTGCAGCGGAATACAACGACACGAAACCAAAGAGCCCCCCCCCCCCCCCCCCCCCCCCCCCCCCCCCCCCTCTCTCTCTCTCTCTCTCTCTCTCTCTCTATATATATATATATATATATATACATGGTTTACAACTCAAAAACTATACAATACCATCTCCACCGACATTCCATCTCTCCTCTCTCCTCTTTACTATATCTGGGGTTTTAGTAATTGTGATTAGCATAACTAATTTTATATTTCATACCAATTGCTTGCTAATAAAAAGAGACGGGAGTGAGCGAAGAGAGATTAAGCAAAACAAGAAGGAAAAGGGGGTGGGTCAGTGGTAGTTACTGTATGATTGAATTGAATGTGACAGCATTCCTACATTATTCAGCCCAACCAGATGGACCTCACACGTGACACGTATAATAGAGGGAGGGACAATATCACTCACCGGTGTTAGGCTTGCTTAGCCTATCAATAGTAGATTTATATCATTATTATTATTATTATTATTATAAAGAGGGAAAAAAAAACCACAAAACGGATTCTAACTACAGGGGATGGTTCCTGTTAAAGATCATGGACAATAGGGGTGAGCATATAACGGTTGAAAACCGAAAATCGAACCGAACCGAACCGAACCGAATCGAAATATGACAAACGGTTCGGTTTTTCGGTTATCGGTTCGGTTATCGGTTCGGTTTACGGTTTAAAATTTTGAAAATTTGAAATAACAGTTCGGTTTTCGGTTCTTCATCCGTAAAACCGAACCGAACCGAAAACCGATTTAGATTTAGTAATTTATCAAACTATCCACAATATACATATACTAATGTTTATTAACCCATAACTGAGCGTACTCTCTTCTCCTATTCTATGTCGGTGCTTCTTTGAGCACTCTCTCTATCTACCATCAATCTATATATACTAATATCTTTCGTTCTATGTAATATAACAATTCATAAATACAATAATGTCATATATTTTTTAAAAATTTGTTATTTAAATAGGCTCATTTTGCTAAAAACTTGAAGGCCATGCACATTGGCCCATGAAACCGAACCGACCGAAAACCGAACCGAATTATTTCGGTTCGGTTTTGTTCGGTTTTTATAAAAACGGTTCGGTTTTCGGTTTTGAGAAATACGGTTTACGGTTATTTCGGTTTTCACATATTCGGTTCGGTTTGAACCGAACCGATGCTCACCCCTAATGGGCAATATACCTATCCCAATTGCTAATTACTACAGAGATCAGACCAAGAACTTGAAAGTAGTTTGGAAGGAGCCTCTACTCAAGTTGTGATTAGTGCCGGTCCGGGCCGGGCCGGACCGCGACCCAGAAAATCGGACTGAATCAGACTTGCTCCGGACCGAACGAAGAAGTGGGTCGGGCCTGGTCCGGCCCTGTTTGGGTTTTTGGAGCCCAGTCCGGCCCAATAATTCGGCTTGGGTAGGGCTGGGCCAGGCCGGTCCGATTCAGCGGACTGGCCGGGCCGGTCCACCTATTTTTTTGTTTTTTGTTTTTTGTTTTCTTATTTTATTTGTTTTAAAGTTTTTTTTGTTTTTGTATTAAATTTTATGTTCTTTTGTTTTCTTTTATTTTATTTTAAGTTTATTTTGTTCTTTTTAGTTTCTTTGTTTCTTTTTTTTTTTTTTTTGTTTTTTCCTCCTTCTTTATCTGGGCTGACCGGCAATGCAAGCTTTACTTGTCATAGGCAGAGTTAAAAAAATTTGTTTCAAGTTTATGTTATTTTTTGTTATTTTTGTTTATTTTGTTTATTTTTAAGTTTTTTTTTTGTTTTGTTTTAAATTTGTGTTTTTCGGTTGTTTTCTTTTTGTTTTAAGTTTTTCGTTTTAAGTTCTTTTTTTGTTCTAAGTTTTTTTTGGTTTGTTTTTTGTTTTTCAAGTTTATGTTTTTTTGTTGTTTTTTTGTTGTTTTTTTGTTTATTTTTAAGTTTTTTTGTTTTGTTTTAAATTTGTGTTTTTTTTTTGTTTTTTTTTTGTTTTTGTTCTTGTTTTAAGTTTTTCGTTTTATGTTTTTTTTTTTTAAGTTTTTTTTTCAAGTTTATGTTTTTTGTTATTTTTTGTTATATTTTAAGTTTTATGTTTTGTTTTAAATTTGTGTTTTTTTGTTGTTTTGTTTTAAGTTTTTTGTCTAAAGTTTTTTTTTCTAAGTCTTTTTTTGTTTTTTTTTTGTTTTTTTTTTTTTTTTTAAATTTGTGTTTTTTTGTTGTTTTTTTTTTTGTTTTAAGTTTTTTTTTTTGTTTCTAAGTTTTATTTGTTTGTGTTTTTGCTTTTTTGTTAATTTTTTTTTTGTTTTGTTTTTTTTTTTTTGTAACATCCCAGTCCCATAATATATAGGACCAAGAACGTGAACATGCCAGCTGCACATGTACGAAGAATACTCCAATATATGAAATCCTCATATATGCACATAAGCTGTAAATAAAATAATCACAGGCCAGAATAACATAATCTAATCTCATCACAGCTCAACGCAGAGAATAATAGAGTCCAAATAATAAATAAGTATATCAAAAGATAGCCGGGTGAACATGCTCACTCCAAACAGCTATAAAAATAGTCCCACAAGATCGGAGTCCAACCTCCGCAAAATAGAAAGAAAAGAGATGTAAAATATCCAATAATGTTTCAAACAAATAGACTAGAAATCAGTAGGAACTGACTCGGTATCAATGTAAGCTGGATCCAGAGCTGCTCCGTACTCCTGCGGGAAGTCGTCTAATCCTGGAAAAATAACCAGGTCCTCAGAGGGACGTAACAAGATACAAGAAAACACCATGCCATAATAACTGTGATATATAATATAAAGAAAAAATTATGTATGCAATCAGGTGCCTAAACAGTCTACAGTGATAATGCAATAAGAACAAACCTTTGACGCATGGACATGATCAGAAATATCAGGGATCAGGACCGTATCTCCCACTGGAGATAACCGAAAAATCAGGACCATACCTCCCACTGAAGATAACCGGCTATCAGGACCATACCTCCCATTGGAGATAACCGGCAATCAGGACAGTGCATATATGACACATACGTTAAGGAACTGTTCTTCCCACCTAATGCCTATTAGGGTCACATCCATGACTCATGAACCTCTAGTAACCGCCAAGTCTTCTAGCATGCAATTCTATTGGCAGTTACTCCTATCCGTCGCACGCTCAATACGTATCGGTGGCCAGCCGACTACGCGGATACGTGTCCTACATGTGACTCACATAACGTGGTAAAGCAAGTGTCAAGGCCGTATGAGATATACCAATACCTCAACATCAATGGGTGGTCACTAGACTAAGTCAATGCAAGAGAAATAAATAAAGCGAGAAAAACGACCGATAGAGTCGCTTACACCCAAGTGTTACTTGGACGCACAATTTTATAATATTAACAAATAAAAAATTCTGAAAATAACAACTAAAAATTAGAATATAATAATCACAGAGTAAAATGGCAAGGTATCTTGCCTGATGGTGCAAAGTGGCAAGCCCAAGAAATCATAATGTCAGCCAAGAAACGTCACAGTCTCCAAACAACTCCGGACGCTGAAACAAACATAAAAAATGCACTCGGTGTAAAAGATATACCTAGGAAACGCCTGTCCAAAAGTCTAATTCTGGAACAGGGACAAAATCGTAATTTCGGGTCAAAACGATGTCCGCCGTTGGACCCGCTTTGCACCGAAACGTGTGCCAAAGTCTATGGTCTCTAAAGTCATCAAACTACGTATCTACGAATTCAGTTTGAGGAGAGATACTCAAAGGTATGTCCAGTTTTGGATTCCGATGAGCCGTGTACAAAATTATCCGTTTGAGTGGGTCGCGGGCCCTCCAATAAGGGGTTCCGATTCGACCTTCTCAAAATTGAACCAAACTTGGCACACAGGACCAAAATTTCGATTCGGATCTGTTGGCGCAAGTTTCGTTTCGAATCGACGACTGTACACGAAGTTAGGGCAAAGTTTGCAAATTGGCGATACGGGAGTATCTTGACGGATACTGACTGATTTCGTCGCTTACACACGACGAAACTGAGTTCCGTCAGTTCCCACACGTCGGCAACGTCCATACGTGCCTTTGATGCGTATAGCGCGCAACCACGTCGTCCGGTTTGTCAAGGCGCATGCCGTATCGGACAAAATTCTAAATTTTCAGTGTTTTTAAAACAGTTTTTCTCTGAAGTTCATCGATCCGTAACTTCATGTACATTAAATAAAAATCGAATCTAACAGATGAGTTTTCATCTCGTATATGTTAACTAGGACTGTCTAAATTGTTTCCTACAAATTCTTAATATCTGGGCCGAAATCGCCCTTCCAAAGTCAGGGGTTTGGGGGTTTCTCGGATTTTGTTTTCGAGAAATTTTTCTCTACTTTCCCGAATCTTTTCTGGGATTTCCTAAGCATTAGAAATTTTTCTAATTGCTAGGATTTAGAGATGGTTATGTTGTTTATGCACAGAAGTCGATAGATCGACTTTTCGTCGAACACAAGCAAAGATATGGGTTTCGAAAGATGGGTACCTGGTTCTGGAATAAACAGTGTTCCCCTGTTTTTCGGTCGGCTTTGGGCAGTTGCCGGCGGTCCCGACTTCAACAACAACGAGCAGATGGCCGACGTCGAGAGCGGGGTGTGTGGGGGAGTCCTGGAGTCGAAGCTTGGGCTGGGGATGAAGTTCGACAGATGGTTTTTCCAAGAACCCTATTTTCGAAATAGCTATATAGGATATTTAAATTCCTATTTTAATTCGGATTTTTGATTTGGATGGGGTTTGAATCCGAGTTTATCTAGAAGAGAATCATGTGGGGGTTATCTAGAAATTTTATTTGGAATTTACTGGGTTAGATTTGGTGTAGAGCAAATCTTAAAAAAAATTGAACTAAATAGCAGCTGCTTACTGCGTTCCGGGAAGAAGGGGGGTTCCCTGCGAGTTCGGATGAGTACTATAGCCCACGGGCTACAGTAGCTCAAGTCATTTGATTTTTTTTACTACTTAAACATGCAACACTCTGTTAATTATCACAGAGTGGCCCGCCCCTTTGCTGGGGTGTGGGGGCCGGGCTACTTTTTTTTTTTTTTAAACTCTATAGAGATTTATATATATACTTATATATACATATATATTGATATATCCACATCTATCTACTTAATCTATTTAAATCCATCTTTCTATGCAAGAAAAATATAAGGAATTTTAATAAATATCTAAAATATATAGATTTTATAGTAGACTACCATTAATAGCAATTTCAAACATGCACACACATAATATATACCCATTCATTAATTATACTATTAGGATAGAAATAATTTTAAAAAATAATATAATTGTATAACAAATATAAATAAATTATAAAAAAATCATTGTAAATTTTGGGGGTTTACATTTGTTTTGTTTTGTTTTAAGTTTTTGGTTTTGGTTTCTTTTGTTTTGTAAGTTTACTAATTCATACCTTTTGAGTTATTCTTCTTCCTCGGTTCCAGAAGTTTCACCCATTGTAAGCGATTCAAAGTCAGTCAGCATCATCTCTTAGGTTTTGGGTTCTTTTCTGTGCTAAAATTCAATCTTGAACACATACACAAGTTTCCAAGATATCTGGCTTCAATCAACTCCTCTTTATGCTCAAAATCCTTGATTCTGTACTAAAACATGACTCCGATGCTACCGTGGACACGGGGACCATTAGTAGATCACGTGCTATGGTAGAAAGTACAAGAAATCTTTTGTCGTATTTTTTCCACCATTCTAAAATTGTCACTCCCCGATCCTGATATACGTATTCTTTCATGAATCATGTACATGGTATCATGTATTTAGCATGCTTATAATTCTATTTATTATTTATTAATGGTTGCATGTAGCCTTTAAGCATGTCATTAGTGGAATGGTTAGAGCATGTTTAGATATTAGGGTTTTCTTAAGCCAACCCAACCCCTATATATATTCTCTTCCTCACTCTCTCTCCTTATTCACTCTTTCATTCATTTCCCTCAACCGCCACCATTAGGCAAGTACAACTTGCTCAAAAGTGGAGATTTGTGCTTTTTTTTTCTTGATTTTTTCTTTGATATTATTTGTCTATATTGTCCTTCTCATCATCCTCTACAAGTTTAGAACTTAGGATTTTTTGATTTGGAGGATATTTTCTTGTAGATCTAAGTTTATGTCATTTTTGGTTTTCCTTGGTTTGATTTATTAAACTTGCCTGTTTTCAAAATCTAGTTGTTCCATGTTGTAGAAAATTTCGTTCTACCCCATTTTGATCTATGGAAGTCCAATTTTTGACTTAAATCGGAGGTTGGACGGAGCATAGAAGCCATGGCTTCCATGGTCATCTTCTCGGATTTTAGAGAAGATGAGCAGTGAGTCTTGCCGCAGGAAGTCCTACGGCAGTGTTGCATTGGCCGCATGTAGTCTTGCCGCAGGAAGTCCTGCGACAGTGTTGCCTTGCCGCATGAGCTTTGGCCGTATGAAGTCATGCGGATTTCATTGCATGGCCGCATAAGCTTTGCCCGCATGAACTCATGCGGACTTCATTGTATGGCCGCATGACCCCTGGCCGCAAGAAGTCATGCGGACTTCATTGCATGGCCGCATGAGCTTTGGCCGCATGAAGTCATGCGGACTTCATTGCATGGCCGCATGACCCCTGGCCGTATGAAGTCATGCAGACTTCATTGCATGGCCGCATGAAGTCATGCGGACTTCATTGCATAGCCGCATGACCCCTGGCCGCATGAAGTCGTACGGACTGCAGCCTTGGCCACATGCAGCTGGCCGCATGAGTCCTTATGTCTTGGTTCTCATTCCTGATCTGACTACTTATGCGAGTGCTGGATAAACCTATGTGTGTACTATGGTACAATCTAATGAACGTCGAGACGCTATCCTATGAGCTAAGTGTTCCTACGTGATACCTGCCGGTACATCCCAGAGTCCAGCATTTACATAGCAAATGGTCGGCAGCAATGACGTGGTGTGTGTCGTGTGTTGCATTACACCAAGAAGGGGTACTATCACGATCCGCTACCCAAATTGTTGGGCCAGGCCGAGTCATATCCAACCTACGCTTGAGATAAAGCGTAGTAAGCTGTTCTAAAGATAACAGGATAAGACTAAAATGTGCTAACAGTTCTATAAGTAATAAAGTGTCAGAATTGTTTCCAAACACAAAAGTCATCTCGTATAATAATAAGTCCAAGTACAAGTCCGAAATGTAAAGCTGGATACAGGTCCAGTCACAAAATACATAGTCTAATACATGACTACTCTCAAAAGTCCAAAATGTAAATAGATAACTAGACGAGTTTTCCCGCAGGTACATCCTCCTAAGATAAAGCCTGGTCCTCGGCAGTAACTCCATAATCTGAGTCACAGAGCAACTCCTCCTCAGTAAGTATACCTACAACGTTATCCTGTCAGGACGGGAGCAAGTACTGATTCTAGCAAACTAAATATACGAAACATGAAATGAACAAGAATGTAATAAACTGGAATCATGGCACATCATAATCTATCATGGCAAGGACACATATGTCATAGAGACAGATGTATATGTAATGTTTAAAACTGTAGCAGGTACGTGATCGTCAATAGGTATACAATGTACTGAGGCACATGTAAATAAAATGTACATACGTACAAGTGTACAAGCATAGGTGTACATCCGTACAGAAATACGGGATAATGGCCTACGGCGCAGTAACATGTAGAATAAAACTTTGCTCGGTACGATAAAGGGGGCATGATCACGTACTCAACTATCAGTTTCCCCATAACCCATATTCTAATCATGTGAGAGATATAAACTGTTCTAAACATGGTAGGGGCTGAAAATAATACAACATGTGAAGGTTTGACTTGCTACTCCAAGGATCAGCATTTAACATGGTTGGAATCACAGTTCATTGTTGTAAAAGTATATAAAGTTTGTAGAAGTACTTGCCTTTAGCAAAGCAAAGCAGCGATAAAAATGCTATAGATGCCTGGTGACTCGTCACTGTAGAAATAAATACATAAACTTAGTTTTTTTATACTAAGTTAAACACTAAGACACTAGTTGTGTGCTACGACTTTCTGAATGGACACCTAGCCAAATGGTAAATTTAGCATAGAAGACCAATGTGAGGTAACACAATACTCTAACTAACTTTCTAGGGCCTTTACACTAGTGCGGGGTGAGGTCCAATATGTCTATAACTCAAACAACACAAAACACTGAAAGTCGTAATTATTCAATAAGTAAATCAAACTGTACACTATGTTCCAACAATTTTTGAGATAGACAAAAAGCTCAATTTTACATAAAATAAAGTAGCAAAATGATCCTTGTTAATTATAGAAATTTATAATAATTTTTCTGGAATTTATAAACCTTCATAAATAATTATTAAAAATCAGCAAATATATATATACGGAAAATGAGTTCTGTTTTCCTATTTTTATAAAATACCAAAAGCACTTATTAAATGTTGGAAAAATTATAATAAATTATCTAAATTAACATAGTATTTAAGTACATTTTTTTTCCAGATTTTTACAGCAATTAAAATATATATAAAAATTCAAAAATAGCAAGTAACACTTTCTGGAAAATAATTAATTAATTATTTACTATTTTGTCCATGTATTCGAAATTGAACCGAAGTTCAGATACAGGACCCAGAGCCATGAATCAAGTCCAATATGACTTGTACAGACTCTGAATATATTAGACACAATTGGGTCCAAAAACCCATGCTAGGTTTGGACATCAATTGGTCAGAATCAATAAAATACAGGAATTTAAATATAAATAATATATTTTAAATTTGTAAAATTGTAAGTCACAAAATATTCAATAAAATAACTTGTGAAATTTTACATAATAATATTTTGTACAAGGTAGAATTTGAAATACATATATAAATATACAACACAATATTTATACATATACATATATATATATATATATATATATATATATATATATATATATATAATATATATATATATATATATATATATATATATATATATATATTAGATATATATATATATATATATATATATATATAATGGATATATATATACATATAATAAATATACATATATATATATATAAAAGTACTAAATATAAAAAATATATATATATATACAAATACTGTATATATATATATATATATATATATATATATATATATATATATATATATATATATATATACATATATATATATATGTATATATATACAAATACTGTATCTATATATATATCTATATATATATATATCTATATATATATATATATATATATATATATATGTATATTATAATATATATTATATATATATATACTATATATATATATATATATATATATATATATATATATGTATGTATATATATGTATATATGTATATATATGTATTATGTATTTATGTATATATATGTATTATGTATTTATGTATTATGTATATATATGTATATATATATATATTTGAACCCCTTTATTCAAGGTTGATGCTTTGAGCCTAAAAATTTCTAAACCACCAAAGCCTATCCACAAACAACTCTACAAAGCTTTCATTTGCCATCCACAAATTGTGTTAGAGTTATTGAGTTGAAAAGTGAGATCTTCATCTTATTGTATAAGGAGATCAAAACCTATTGAGAAAGGTTGAAGTTGGAGAGTCTTCGTATCCAAACTCTCGGTTGAATTTGGAGAGTCTTCGTATCCAAACTCTCGATTGAAGTCGGAGAGGCCTTCGGTTTAAAGCTCTCGTGCAAAAAGTTGGCGAGTTCTTCGGATCCAAACTCGTGTGTAACTATTTACTCAAATAGTGGATTAAAGCCGGAGAGAGTTCCGGGACTAGAGTGTCTCTTGGGAGGATACCAGGATATATCGTGTGTCGATATTGTTATTGCTTCTTCTCTTGCACTTATATTTTTAAATTATCCATTAGCTTGTGCTAAGTGCTTGATTAGTTAGCTTGACCCTATTCACCCCCTCTAGGGTTCCTATAACAGGTACATACGTATGACTCCATGAGCCAGTGCGGATCCCTTCTTGGGGTACTCGTACATTGTACGACATCTAGGGGAGTGAGCATGTGACCACGATATGTAAACTCTGAGAATAACCTAGGGATTAAATAGGCAACTAACTTGGTAGATGCATTGGGTAGGAAGAATCCCGAGATCGTGCCATACTAGTCACCCCAGGTCCAGTCCTGACGTGTCGGGTTGGCCGCCACGGATATGGTTTCATTCGCCTTTAGCAGATGACTATATCCGACTTCTACGAGCTATGTGTTATATGTGTTAGCGCGGTAGCCCTCCGAGGGACCGGTGCATACTCAATGTGCTATATGTCTAATGGTTTGGCTAGCCCTGCTGGGTTGACACGATCTGAGGATTCCTTTTAATCAGTATCGCGGGAATAACTCCGCCAATTATAGAAAGCCGCAGGAATGAATGGCCGCTTGAAAAATGACTTGACTGTGCCTTGTACCTTCCGTTAGCAGCTGAGGGACATGGACTGTCATGGTGCGTGGTCCAACCCATGTCCTTGTTTGGTTTTTGGGTTGGTATATCGTGCTATGACAGGCTGTGGACCGAGGTTACGACCGAAAGCTTTTATTATTACTAGTATTATTATTTTATTATTTTATGCTTGGGTTTTATCTCACTCTTTTGTACTCCCTTGTGGTACTTGCTATTCGGGGATGATCCCGCTGGTTTTGTTTGGACAGATCTCGTAGCAGCTCTTGAGGATCCAAATTTCTTTCCTGACGTTAATGGTGCTTATTAGGAGCATGGCTGGCGGGGAACTCGAGTGGGTTTCTTCTCTACCACTCTAGTTTTTATCCCTTATGTTCTACCGTTTAGCCACCGACACCTGTTAGCCGGTTAAATCTGGATATTTTGTCTTGCATAATTGTAATTAAATCAGACTGCAGTTGAATACGATTATGTACCTATGACTCTCTGGGCTAGCTAACTTATATAGCTAGACCCCCATGATCATTTTGATGAAGCGTCGGGGACGCCTTACTACTTTATCTCATATGCTCATTAATTGATATTTTCTTGCTTGAATGATTGAGACATAGATGCTCTGTGGGACCATAGAAAGACTTGATTGTAGCACGCACCCCCTTGTCTTTTGACAGCCACGATCGCCATATGACGTTTGCATACCTCATATGGAGTAGCTGGCCTAGTCCGTCTCCGTATTTCGGTACTGGAGCGTGACAAAAATGGTGAAGTGATTTGAAGGTTCATCTTCTTCTTTATAAGAACTTAGATATAAAGACAACTCTTGAATGGGTTGGGAAGAGTGTTTTTGTTTCTTCCTTTGTAGTATACGACTAGCGTGTGATAACTTAGACACCAAGCCAGAGCTACTACTAGTACCTACTTGAGTTGATCGGATCGACACAACTTTGTCTTCATAAAGCATTACTAATCTATGCAACACTACCCTTAGTTCTACTTTCAAGTCAGTAACATCAACATCCATATTTTCTGCAAAGTCATCTAACAAAGCCTCTACGTCCCCTAAATTGATCGTAGGATCAAAATGGAAGCCAAACAATATAAAAGAGGTACATCACCCCAATATTTATTGAATTTAGCTTCCATTTTTTTACAACATATTCAAAATTAGGAACATTTCTATATTTAGAAAATAAGTAAGACATGTTACAAAGTTCCCGTAAAGCTAAACAAGAAGTGGGATAATAAACACCAAAAAGAGTACATGTAGCATTGAAAAAGTTTCTAAAAATTCACAAATAGAAGAAGTAACTATCCAATCATCTTCAGTTACTCGATATTCAAAATTGTGATCTATATTGCAAAAATATGTAATAGCATCCTTAAAGAGAATTACGGATTTCAACATTAAATATGTCGAATTCTATCTATATGGTACATCCTTAACAAATCTTCTAAAACGAATACTAAAATGTGCACATGTGGCTTTAAAAGCTTGTTGCCTACTTGGAGACGTGTTCAAGCTGTGTAAACATTGTCGAAGAGAGTCTCTAAATTTGTACTAAAAAATTCGAGATATTCTTTTACAACTAAGTTAATAATGTGGCAAGCACACCTAACATACAATAATCTACCTTCTAAAATGGGCTGAAATAGTAAAGACAATGAAGATATAGCAGAATTATTATTACTAGCATTATCAAAAGATA
Organism: Iris pallida; assembly: GCA_029216955.1. NCBI lineage: Eukaryota > Viridiplantae > Streptophyta > Magnoliopsida > Asparagales > Iridaceae > Iris > Iris pallida. Next base: position 6,096,369 of record JANAVB010039216.1, read on the forward strand.
TAGATAATATTTTATGGTGAATATTAAACTCACGCACGTGTTTTGAAATAGCGCCTGTAATTACAGAACCCGTGTGTGGAAATTCTAAAGTTTTTAGACAGATGATGCGCTTTTGCAATATCTATTGTGAATCTATGTAGTGTGCCGTGATACAAATATGAGCATAATTTTGCTTACTTGTCCAAACATCAGAAGTATTAGCTATTTTAGTAACATGCAATAAATTTTCCTTTAAAATAACTTTCCTTTCAGTAAAAATTCTCTTAGCCTCTTTTCTAGCAGAGCCTTTTGTAACTTTACTAAAATATGAATTTAAAGAATTTGTGGCATAATCAAATAAAGATTCACTTTCACCCGAAGTGAATGGAAGTTTATCAGCAATAATATATTTAGTCAATTCAGTTTTATGATGAGCAGCTGAATATGAAAACGTACTCATTGAAGAACTCGCGGCACCTCCAAAACTTATCTGAGTTTGGGTCACCGAAATTGAGCCCGGACCGTAGCAGGTTTCATGGTGTCTTGATATGGTACCCGTGCCACCTCCCCTTTTTCATTTGTATATGTTAGAACATTTCTTGCATTGTGCCGCGTACGGAACTGGTTCTCCTTTCTGATCTAAAACAATTGAGCCATCATGTTTAGTTTCATTAAGAATAACAAAAAATTTCCAATACTTTGGTTTTTTTTTCCTTCCTTTTTACAACATTTTGGGTAGTGCTAACAACTACAGGAGGTGAACCAATTAAATCCTCAGGAATAGAATTTTTCCAAAAAAAAGTATTATAATATTTATAAGTATGTCCGGCAGCATCAGTAGGTTGGTTTGAACCTTGTCCGGCCATTTTAAAAAGACAAATAAAAATAATTTAGAAGAGAGGGAGGATACCGAAAATAAAATAAACCAAAAATTATTTTTCTCAAAAAAAAGTGAGAGGAAGGAAAGAAAACTATTTTATAAAAAAAAACAATTAGAAAGAGGAAGGAAAGAAAAAAAAAGAATTGGATCGGAGTTGGAAGCTTGATCAGGATGTCGTAGAGCGCCGAAATTGCTTGCAAAACTTCTTGAAACCTTCTTGTGAGCTTGAATTTTTTTGGATTGTTACAATGGTTTGTGTTTGGAAAATGAGAATTATGGCCTATTTATAGGATTTTTTGAAGCCAAATTACCCCCCATATCCTCCAAATATAGTTAATGTAAAGGTTTTTTGGTCAGTTTTGACAAAATGACCAAAATACCCCCAAAAAGGTCATAAAACGGTCATATAGTGGGGGTAGTTTGGTCAAACCCCCTCCCCAACGGTCAAAATGTGTTGAAAAAAAAATGAAAATCGGTTCAACCAGGCTGTGCGGGCCGGTCCGGGCGGGCCAAACCGGGCCTTCCATTACGTTTTAAAAAAACTGTCGGGCCGGTCCGGTCAGGTCCGGGCTCGGGTTCGGTTTCTTGGGCCCGGACCGGACCCGAGGGGGGTCGGGCTAGTGCGGGCCGTGCTTTTTTTCGGGCCGGGCCGGGCGGAATGGCGGCGGGTTCGGGTGGGCCCGGGCCGAGTTCCGGGCCGCCCGGCCCTAATCACAACTTGAGCCTCTACCTTCTCTTAATTTGTTAAGTTCTCTAAGGCGGAGGAGGAAAATAACTTGAATCTTATACTTGTCCTTCTATGATATAGACCTTAATTTCTTCAAATTCAATAAGAACTCGGATAAATTAAAGAAAAATGATGATCTCAACATCTCGAAAATTAGAGCCCAACAAAATGTTAGATCTTTTTTAATGTATTATCTAAAAATGGTCTCACATCTATCTGACAACTCCATGTGTACATTTAAATATATGATTCTTCTTTTATTATCTTCTACATATAGGAAGTTATAATCCATGTTGTTGGTATAGTTGGTTGTTTCACTATAGGACAAGGTTCAAAACCTCAACAAAAAAAATGTTTTTGTCATCCAGTTTTTTGGAAAATTTTCTTTGAAGTTACGTCCTGAACAACTTGGACGTAAGGTGCTAAGTGTCACTTTGATGGAGCACGTACACATCAGACACAATATGACGCTTTTGTATGCCATTGTGCCATTTTATGGGAGTTCCTATTGGGGCAGCGCAGGCACAACAAGGTGTGCGAGGCGTAGCAGGGCGTAAAGTGTAGGATCTAATAGCAACTCTAGAGAGGGGGTGAATAAAGTGTAGCGGAACAATAAACCAAATAAAAATTAAAGCAAGGTAAAGATACTTTATCAAATAATGCAGCAGTATAAAAGCAGTAATTGAGTAAGGAAGAAACAATAATCAAACACCAAGTTTATACCGGTTTTCTTTGAGAGGATTAATCCAGTTCCGAGAACTCTTTCTCAGTACTAAATCCACTATGCAGTGAAACACACAAGCTTTAATCCGAAAGGCTTGCAACTTCTACAACTTCGTGTTTTAATCCGAAGTCCACGAACAACTTCAACTCTGAGTAAAGTAGCTTTAGATAACCAAGTTTGTACAACTCGAACACTTCTAATCGAACTGAGACTGACACTTAGAAGAATATGACTTGTTTGGAGATTTGAAGATTGAAAGCTTTTAGAAAATTAGAGAAGATGAAGAGTTAATCAAATAGATTGAATGAATGAGTACAATGGAAAAGTCTTCTTTATTTATAGCATTTTCTAGGACAGAGTTCGGATAGAACTCGGATGCCCTAACGTTCAAAATTTTGAATGTTGGAACCATGATAATAGGCCTTTCATTCTGACCAGGAGGTCGTTTAGGGGGATCGAGTTCAGGTAGAGTTCGGGGCAAACTCAAACCATGTTCGGTTACCTCATTTCCATAATAGTTTTTGATAGATTTTGGTACAAATGGCTTGGGGTTTGAATGGGAATTTGATTCTGGTTTAGGTAGGCTTATTTGAGTGGATTGTGGATTAGGAATTCGACTAATGCCAGTATGCGATTCGACTCACATAAGTCCTAGACACAATAAATGAAAAATACATAATAAATGAAAAAAATAACCAGATTGAATTCTTGTGATGATGCAGCTTCCATGTTCAATAATCAATCTTCTATAGTCTTGTATTTCATGTATTGAATCGAAGTTTAGGTTGATTATCGAAATCAGGTTGACTGTGACCAAATGGACCAACATAGAGGGTTCATACTGGGCGTCGCAAAAATATAATTTTTGTGCGGAGGCTGATCTTGTGGAATTGCAGTTCGTACGGGACTACTGCTCTTACGAAAATATTGTTCGCACGAAATAGCTTTTCGTATACTTCGTGGGCATAACTATCACATCCTGATCCCGCAAGATCGAAAGGCACCATTAGACATGATGTCGTACAAGCCTGAATTTGTACTTGTACAAGGGAAAATAAAACACAGTCGATAGAATATCTCAAATACAAGTCATCTCAATAAAAATTGAATAAAAGAGTCAATAGACAAAAGAGTCAATAGACACAAGAGTCAACATGCCTACTTGGGTTTGGATTTGGCTTGAAAGCTATTCGAAAAGGTTTGGTACAACCGGGTCTCCTAAAAGTCAAAAAGGCTTATATAAATAATTAATTAGTCAAAATACTGTTTGGACCACAACTTGAATTGTTAAAATGTAAGGGACTAAAATATGACCATGTCATCCGTACCATAGCTAGTATGCTAGTCATAGCACCCAACTGCACAAGGCATGCCATAATTTCTAGTCATCATATATATCAAAACTCAACCATGATTAGGGCCCTTTAATATAATAGAAAAATAATTAAAAATCATAAAAAATAATTAAAAGTCTCAAACACTTTGAGAGCTTGACGGCAAGAAGGCTCTAGCAACAACACGCAAGAAATATGTTTCTTCTCTCTATATGTTCTCTCTATGAAATGACACTAATTCCATATTTATAGCTTTCAAAACAGTTATGTAATCATGCGCGCACAATTTGACACGTGGCTTCCTATACGAGAAAAGCTTAGATAGAGGTGACAATTGCTTGCACACGTTCCATGAGAAGTACGACATTAAATGTCACGACTTTGTCACGTCCCACTTCCCAAATGGAATGGTGACGTCATACACATCCCCAGGCTACGCGCCGAAAATCCGCGATTGTCGCCCGTAAACATCAGCAAAAATGGAAAATGCCAGAGATTACAACTTATTATACATATGGAGATTGTTATACAGGATTTCATCAACAATACTTCTACAAACTTATTACAAAAGAAATAACTAGCAAGTTGTCCAGACGATTATTCCTCGTCGTACTGCGGCGTTACTTCAGCGGAGACGTCCTCTTCTTCACCTAGTGAACAATACTAGGTCGTTTTAGAAAACGACAAGCAAGTCCTCGGTCAAGGACGGTAAAGTATGCAAAAGAAAGATGCAGTTCTTCAAAAGAAAGAAATATGCCAACTAGCACCATTATATGTGTTTACTTCACAAAAATCAAGGAAATGTAAATGACATCCTACTCCATAGATTGTAAGACATTCTGAGCTTCCCTTGAGCTCTCAGTAGGATTTTGCTTCCCTTGAGCAATCAAGAAACTACCTACCTTTGATAGGTGGAGTTATTTGCTGGAGTAAGATGAAATTTAGTAGACTAAATGCAATGCAATTTTGAGAACAGTACTCTGAATTAATTCCCTAAATAATTCCCGTGAACAATCCCGTTAACCTGGGATCAGGCTGTGATTTCGGAGCCTCCCTTGGGCTAAAACCAATCTATTCGATGTTACTGTCGGAATAGAAGTAGCAGGACAGGAGCCTCTCTTGGGCTAGTACTTATAGAAGTACTCATCAGGATATTCAGGAATTGCTGATCAGCCTTTTTATGGTTATTATGTTACGGGATATCTAGGGATATTCAGTTGTCCTCCCCACCCAATGATTCTAAAATTTTCGAAAATCAGAAATTTGTCTATCTCCTAAAAAAATTTCGGCAGAGTCTCCTTTGTATTTAGGAGCTCCGACAATTTTCAAAACATGATATAAAGAGATATATGGGCTCGCCGACCCCTTCGGTGGAGCAACCCTCAACACCGGAACCACGCATTTAATATCCGGGTACGCCGACCCCTTCGGTGGAGCAACTCTCAACACCGGAACCACGCAGTTGTATAATGTGTTTAATTAAAGGAACCTTTACCTTGGCAAGCAAGCAAGCAAGCAAACAATTTTTACCTTTTTCCTTTAGCAAGCAAGCAAGTAATCATGCATTTAAATTTATTGTTCGACAGTTGCTTTATGATAAGCTAGTCATTTAAGAAATAAAATTGTCAGTACTCAATAATAATAAAGTATGAATCTCTCACATGATAATGCATGCTATGAAAGTTTATATTACTTGAGGCCTTGGCTAGACTTGATCTAAGGTTTCAACGCTAACTTATACTAGCCATTATCGAAGTTGACTTCTTAATGATGGAAAAGGGTTAAATTTTGAATAATCATAGATGCAGGGTTACCATAACATATGGGTACCTATAAACACACATTCTAACTAATTAATCAAGCTGGAACGGGTTAATTTAGCACAACTCTACTTATGGACAGAATAATAATAAAAAAGATATACTAAAACTAAAATTAACTCTCATTTACACATGCCATGTTAAAACAAATCATGCGTATGGGTTTCCCCCTTGAGTATATGGGTAGTAACCCTAAAGTACGTTAAGACTTATAGGTGTCCATGACAATTTTGTGTATATGAATTTGTATCAACTACGTAATATTAGATGCTTGGGTTGAGTCAGCATGATATTGCAAAAAAAGAAGTAAAACTTTTTACACGTCCAATATGTAACTTGGTTTTCTTATGATAATCTAGGTTGAATTTCTACGTTGTACCGATACCTATGATTTTACAAGTCATAAACCTTTGATTGCACATATTAAGCCAAATTTATATGAATACACAACAATAATTATACCAAGTATCCATAAATAGAGTCCTACACATTTTTATACTCATAAATCCAATTAATTTCTAAAATGACAAACTTTGTCATTTATTTCTATAAATTCCAGAATTAATAATAACAATATTAATCCCAAAGAACACAATAATTCCTAAAAGAAATTTTCGAGAGGAAATTGATTAAAGGAGTGAAGAGAGAAGGAGGACTTGCCTTGGGTTGGAGATGACCTAGACTTTTCTTCCACAACTCCTAAATTAAACCCCACAACAAGAGAGTTTTGTTAGCAACTCTAACCTAGGTTTAAGTTAGAGAAGAAAAATAGAGATTGGGGAAGAAGAATAGGGATTTAGAATTTTTACCTAGGTTTTCTTTGGATTTGGAAGTGGAAGAGGAGGAAGATGAAGTTGAGGAGGAGGTGGAAGTGGAGAGGAGGTGGCCGGAGGGGCTGGCGACGCCGGCGGCGGCGGGCGGTGCTGGCGGCGGCGGCGGGCGAGCACAGCGGCGGCAGCAGCAAGGCAGGAGCGGCAGCGGCAGCAGGAGGCTTGGGGGGGGGTCGGGTAGTGTGGGTGTGTGTGTTTGTTTGGTTTTTTTTTTTTTTTTTCTTTCTTGGTCATGAAGTGTGTGTGTGTATACATATATATATATGGGAGAGTGTAGGGGGTGAGGTGTCCCCCTCCCCATCCCTTGTAGGGACACCTTGCACCCCCCCTAGGGCTAGGGTCCTTTGTAGGGGGCACTTGGCACCCCCCCCAGGGCTAGGGTTAGGGTTAAGGCTAGGGCTAGGGTTAGGGTTAAGGCTAGGGCTAGGGCTAGGGTTAAGGTTATGGGTTATGGACACATGGCCATGAAACAAAATCCTAATTACAATATGATAATAATAAAAGTAATAATAATTATTTTTGGGTATGACAAGTCTACCCTCCTTAGAAAAAAATTCCGTCCTCGGAATTTGAAATAATTAGACTAGCAATATGGTTACTGACCTGTCTTAGGAAATAAATACGGGTATTGCTTCCGCATGTCTTCTTCCTTCTCCCAAGTTGAATCTCCAGGAGAATCCCTGCTCCACGCAACGCGTACTAACGGAATGACCCGATTGCGGAGTATCTTATCTCTTCGATCCAAGATCCCAACGGGTCTCTGTTCTATCCGGAGTGTAGGCCCGATGGTGATTTCTGAATGATCGAGTATATGGCTCGTGTCCGGCACATATCTTCGTAGCTGGGAAACATGGAATACATTGTGAACTCCTTCTAGTGCTGGCGGCAAGGCGAGTCGATATGACACATTCCCAACTTTCTCCAGGATGTCGAATGGTCCAATATATCTGGGACTTAGCTTTCCTCTGGTCCCGAATCTGATGGTTCCCTTAGTTGGTAAAATTTTCAGAAATACATGTTCTCCGGGTTGAAACTCCAATATTCTTCGGTGCTTATCCGCCCACATCTTCTGCCTGTCCTGAGCTGCTTGCAGGTGACTTCTTATTGCTTTGATGATATCCACAGTTTGTGTTACTAATTCTGGCCCCAACAATTGTCTTTCTCCTACGTCGGTCCAGCATACCGGCGATCTGCACTTCCTACCATATAGTGCTTCAAAAGGAGCCATTTTGATACTATCATGATAACTGTTGTTATATGAAAATTCTACCAAATGTAGATGATCATCCCATGCTCCTCCAAAATCTAAAGTACACGCTCTCAGCATGTCTTCTAAGGTCTGAATGGTTCTTTCAGACTGGCCGTCCGTTTGGGGATGGTAGGCGGAGCTAAATTTCAATTTAGTGCCAAGACTTTCTTGCAAGCTTTTCCAGAAATGTGAAGTAAATCTGGTATCTCTATCCGATACTATACTCACTGGCACTCCATGCTGACTAACAATCTGTCTCATGTACATTTCGGCCAGGACCTCCGTTGACTGTCCAACTCGAAAGGGCAGAAAACGAACGGACTTGGTAAGTCTGTCTACAATGACCCAAATAGCATTATTACCCCTTTGGGTCCTAGGCAATCCTGTCACGAAATCCATGGTGAGGTGCTCCCATTTCCATTCGGGTATGGGTAACGGCTAGAGAAGTCCTGCTGTCCTTTGATGCTCCGCTTTTACTTGCTGGCAGACAAGGCATCTTGATACGAATCTGGCGACTTCTCTCTTCATCCCGTGCCACCAAAATGTTTGTCTCAAATCTTTGTACATTTTAGTGCTGCCCGGATGAATGGAATATTGTGAGTTGTGGGCTTCTGACATAACCTCTGTTCTTAAATCTCCAATGGGCACACATAATCGATCTCCGAATCTTAATGATCCGTCCGGATGCTTCCTTATCCCGGTCTGGAGTCCCTCTTCTGTTTGTTTCCAGATTTTCTGAAGTTTTGAATCATTCTGTTGAGCTTCCTTAATTCTATCTATTAAGGAGGACTGTACTTGCAAGTTTTGCCACATTCCTTCGGTTAGTGGGCGTATCACTTCAATTCCCATTTTTCTCAAATCCTCAAGGATTTCTTTGGGTGTATTCATAAAGAAAGCTTCGGGTCTTCTACTTAAGGCATCAGCCACCTTATTAGCTTTGCCCGGATGATAGGTCAGCTCCATGTCAAAATCCTTCAGTAACTCCAACCACCTTCTCTGTCTCATATTAATCTCCTTTTGTGTGAAGACATATTTTAAGCTCTTGTGGTCTGTGTATATTTTGATTCTTTCTCCATATAAATAGTGTCTCCACAACTTGAGTGCGAATACTACCGCTGCGAGTTCGAGATCATGAGTTGGGTAATTCCTTTCATGTGTCTTTAATTGTCGGGATGCATAGGCTATGACTCTCCCGTGCTGCATCAGTACACATCCTAAACCCTTACCTGATGCATCACTATATATCTCATATCCACCTGAACCAGAGGGTAATGCTAGTATTGGAGCTGTAATTAATCTTTTCTTCAGCTCGTCAAATGCTGCTTGACATTTCTCCGTCCAATTAAATTTCTCTTCCTTCCGGGTAAGACGGGTTAAAGGTTCTGCAATTCTTGAAAAGTTTTCTACAAATCTCCGATAATAGCCAGCCAATCCTAAGAAGCTTCTGATTTCTGCTACTGACTTAGGTGTTGGCCAAGACTTAACTGCTTCTACTTTCTTTGGATCTACCGAGATGCCTTCTCCACTGACAATATGTCCTAGAAATGGTATTTGGTCCAACCAAAATTCACATTTACTAAGCTTAGCATACAATTGTTCTTCCCGCAGAGTTTGCAATACTATCCTCAAATGTCTTTCATGCTCCTCTTCACTTTTGGAGTATACAAGGATGTCATCAATAAATACAATCACAAATTTATCCAGATATTGATAAAATATTCGATTCATCAGGTCCATAAATATAGCGGGTGCATTTGTCAACCCGAATGGCATAACTAAGAATTCGTAATGCCCATACCGAGTTCTAAATGCAGTCTTTGGGATGTCTTCCTTTTTCACCTTTACCTGATGATATTCGGATCTCAAATCAATTTTTGAAAATACCCTTGCCTCTCCTAACTGATCAAACAGTTGATCGATTCTAGGTAAGGGATATTTATTCTTGATGGTAACCTCATTCAAAGCCCTATAGTCAATCACCAGGCGTAGGGTACTATCTTTCTTTTTCACAAATAATACTGGTGCACCCCATGGTGAAACGCTAGGCTGGATAAACCCTTTTGACAATAACTCCTTTATCTGTTTATTTAACTCAACTAGCTCCTCTTTGTTCATTGGGTATATCTTCTTGGCTATGGGTGCAGCTCCCGGTATTAAATCTATAGAAAATTCCACGGCTCTGTCTGGGGGTAGCCCCGGTAATTCTTCTGGGAACACATCCTTGAATTCTTCTACTACCCTTGGAAATGATTGCTCTGCTACTCCTTGCAGCAGTACTGGTAATTCAAATTTCTCTAGCTCCTCTGCATTGAACTCATTTTGGTCTCTTGCAAATTCATAAGACTCGCCGTCAGGGAGTTGGAATGAAATTTTCCCCTGACCGCAGTCTATATTGGCTAATGTTGCAGTTAGCCAATCCATACCCAATATTATATCATAATTGCTTGTTGGAAAGACAAGCAATCGGGTACGAAAAGCTCCTCCACCCAATTTAATGGGACATCTACGACATACTCGACTGACTTCTACTACTCCATTACCGGTGAGTACTTTCAGTGATTTAGGCAGAGGTTGTGATTCTATTTCACGTTGTGATATAAAAGAAGATGCTATAAATGAATGGGTAGCCCCGGAATCAAATAATACTGAAGCTGGGTATGAAGAAACTAAAATAGTACCTGAAACTACTTCTCCAGGGATATTCGCATCTTCAGTTCCCATTATGAATGCTTGCCCTTGCCTATTCCTTTTCTTGTTACTATTTTGAGCTTGAGCTGCCCGTTGTGCTTGTTGAAACTGATAAGCCTGAGGGGCATAGGGCGGCCTTTGCTGATTTTCATAAGCCATTCCTGCTTGCGCTATTGGTGCCTGTATCATTGGTCGAGGTTGGTTTCCCTGAACTGGAGGTCGGTATCCTTGAGTGAAACCTTGTGTCCTTGCTCCATTCGCAGGCGGCTAAGGACATTGACTGATTGGATGATTTGCTCCACATCTCAAACAAAGCCCCAATCTTCTCCTACATACACTCTTTTTATGTCCTGGCTTCTGGCAGAAATCACAGATAAGAAATTTGTCCGAGTTGCCATTCTGAGGACGCTTAGGTGGTCCTTGCCAGTGATTCTTGTTAGAGGATGATCCTTCCTCAAAAGTTCTCTTGGGTTGTGATGACCGGAAAGGTTGCTCCTCTTTCAGGATTCTCTCCTGGTCTCGAGCAGCTTCTGTTACCTCAGAAAAGGTCTGGCATCGGTAGGACGCGACCCTGCTTTTCAATTGGGTCCCGAGCCCTTCCAGGAACCTAGAAATTTTTGTTTCTTCGTCGGCTATCATGTTAGGAGCAAATCGACTGAGTCTGGAAAACTCTACAGCATATTCATCGACGGTGCGTCTTCCTTGTTTAAGATAGTTGAATTGCCGCTCTAACTCTATTCGTGCTGATTTAGGATAGAATCTTTCTTCAAACTTCTTCTTGAATTCTGCCCATGTCATAACTCTATCGGAATCTTCTGGGTACTCAGCACTCCACCAGTATCCAGCGATATCTTCTAGCTGGATGCGGATTGCTGGCACCATTTCTTCGGTTTTGAGCTTTGCGGCCTTCATTAAGCCTTCAATGGTTTTCAACCATTGACCCGCTTCTATTGCATTTTCAGTTCCCTTGAACTTAGGTGGCTTAAGATCTCGAAAATCTTTTAGGGTCCCTTCTTCTGTTTTCTTGGAGTTCTGTATTTGTTCCAATATGGTTGTATTGGCAACATGGGCTGCATTGGCCTGCTGATTATGGGATTCCAATAATTGCTGGAATAATCGAAACATATCGGCCACAGTTGGTTCTTGAGGGGGCGGAGTACTTGACTGACCGTGGTTGTCCATATCCTGAGAAAACGCAATTCTTAGGGAAGTATTTAACTCGAAATTTCCAACAAGAGTGTATCATAAAACTTCGTACATATATATATTCATTCATTAAAATGAGAGTAATTACAAAATGGTGCTCCTTACTCTCATTTTTCATTTACATACATTCTTGCTACTTAGTTACTCATGTCACCCATCATTCCAAAACGCGACATGGTAAACTATTCTACTTCATATAAGTACATATCTGCAGATGCCAAAATACAAGGAAAGGACTTCTTCTTCACTATGTACAGGGCTAAGACATCTTATGCTACGGCTTCAATAAGCTCCCTCCCTTCAGCAAGGATCTCTACTTCTGTATATATCCTCTCAAAGTCATCCATGGTGCCTTCGTAGCCGTGCAATCCGACATAGATGCGGTTCGGGTCTCGGACATAAAGACAGTAGGTGATGTACTCAAAGTACACTTCAGCGCCATCCTCCACGTCTCGTACCATAGGACGCCTGACTCCATAGAATATTTGGTAGACGTGAATGTCATACCAGTCGGGTGCGTTCCATAGTATCCTGGCATAGCGTTGGTATAGGTACAAGGTGTACTCACTTCCATCCCATTCCAAACTGGGTATAAACAGGTCCATATCCTTGATATCCTATGTAAGAATTTCTTATAAGGAACATAAGGAGATTGAAAAAGCATATTTTATTTATTCATAGAACAACATGCCCTTGGCTTACATACATACTTGGTCACATTCTACCTACATACAGATATATCTTACATTTCATCCATCCTAGCTACATACACATACTTATCATCTATAGATACTAGGGATCTAAGTCCATATTTCCCTACTTACTTACATTCTTACTACATGCATCCATATATTACATTCTTACTACATATATTACATACATTCCACATACATATATGCTTGAGGATCTAAATCCACATCTTCCTGATGTTGTGCACTATTGCGTTTGGATGAGTTTGCAGCCATTCTTCCAAGGTACCATTGCGATCAGTCTTTGGGCCTTTGGTGGGTTCTGCCTTTATCAGGACATAATAATGTACCGAGTTGTAATACTCCTTCCTTTCATCATCTATGTCTGACACTACTGGATATTTCAATTCGTAGTGTACTCCATAGGCTTCGATCATTCCTTTACGCGCTACATGCCATATCTTCCTTACAAATGCATAATACTCGTCTAGGCTGTGACTATCATTTCCCAGTCTTGCGAAGGGTGCAAACCGAGGCATGACCTAGATTGAAAAGAAAATAAAAAGTATTTCTTCCTTAGGTTAGTAACTCCTTAGTAGGATTTAAGATCTAGACAGGAAAGAGAAATTTGTAAGGAAAATGCTACTTTCTTAAGGATTTCTAAGATATGATTGGAAATCAAAGTTTTCTATCTGAGTATAAAACCTACGTCTAGACCTAAGGTCCGTTCTGGATTTTCCATTTTCGCTGACCTGCATGGGCCACCACTAAAAGGACGTGTCACGTCCCACTTCCCAAATGGAATGGTGACGTCATACACATCCCCAGGCTACGCGCCGAAAATCCGCGATTGTCGCCCGTAAACATCAGCAAAAATGGAAAATGCCAGAGATTACAACTTATTATACATATGGATATTGTTATACAGGATTTCATCAACAATACTTCTACAAACTTATTACAAAAGAAATAACTAGCAAGTTGTCCAGACGATTATTCCTCGTCGTACTGCGGCGTTACTTCAGCGGAGACGTCCTCTTCTTCACCTAGTGAACAATACTAGGTCGTTTTAGAAAACGACAAGCAAGTCCTCGGTCAAGGACGGTAAAGTATGCAAAAGAAAGATGCAGTTCTTCAAAAGAAAGAAATATGCCAACTAGCACCATTATATGTGTTTACTTCACAAAAATCAAGGAAATGTAAATGACATCCTACTCCATAGATTGTAAGACATTCTGAGCTTCCCTTGAGCTCTCAGTAGGATTTTGCTTCCCTTGAGCAATCAAGAAACTACCTACCTTTGATAGGTGGAGTTATTTGCTGGAGTAAGATAAAATTTAGTAGACTAAATGCAATGCAATTTTGAGAACAGTACTCTGAATTAATTCCCTAAATAATTCCCGTGAACAATCCCGTTAACCTGGGATCAGGCTGTGATTTCGGAGCCTCCCTTGGGCTAAAACCAATCTATTCGATGTTACTGTCGGAATAGAAGTAGCAGGACAGGAGCCTCTCTTGGGCTAGTACTTATATAGAAGTACTCATCAGGATATTCAGGAATTGCTGATCAGCCTTTTTATGGTTATTATGTTACGGGATATCTAGGGATATTCAGTTGTCCTCCCCACCCAATGATTCTAAAATTTCCGAAAATCAGAAATTTGTCTATCTCCTAAAAAATTTCGGCAGAGTCTCCTTTGTATTTAGGAGCTCCGACAATTTTCAAAACATGATATAAAGAGATATATGGGCTCGCCGACCCCTTCGGTGGAGCAACCCTCAACACCGGAACCACGCATTTAATATCCGGGTACGCCGACCCCTTCGGTGGAGCAACTCTCAACACCGGAACCACGCAGTTGTATAATGTGTTTAATTAAAGGAACCTTTACCTTGGCAAGCAAGCAAGCAAGCAAACAATTTTTACCTTTTTCCTTTAGCAAGCAAGCAAGTAATCATGCATTTAAATTTATTGTTCGACAGTTGCTTTATGATAAGCTAGTCATTTAAGAAATAAAATTGTCAGTACTCAATAATAATAAAGTATGAATCTCTCACATGATAATGCATGCTATGAAAGTTTATATTACTTGAGGCCTTGGCTAGACTTGATCTAAGGTTTCAACGCTAACTTATACTAGCCATTATCGAAGTTGACTTCTTAATGATGGAAAAGGGTTAAATTTTGAATAATCATAGATGCAGGGTTACCATAACATATGGGTACCTATAAACACACATTCTAACTAATTAATCAAGCTGGAACGGGTTAATTTAGCACAACTCTACTTATGGACAGAATAAAAAAAAAAAAGATATACTAAAACTAAAATTAACTCTCATTTACACATGCCATGTTAAAACAAATCATGCGTATGGGTTTCCCCCTTGAGTATATGGGTAGTAACCCTAAAGTACGTTAAGACTTATAGGTGTCCATGACAATTTTGTGTATATGAATTTGTATCAACTACGTAATATTAGATGCTTGGGTTGAGTCAGCATGATATTGCAAAAAAGGAAGTAAAACTTTTTACACGTCCAATATGTAACTTGGTTTTCTTATGATAATCTAGGTTGAATTTCTACGTTGTACCGATACCTATGATTTTACAAGTCATAAACCTTTGATTGCACATATTAAGCCAAATTTATATGAATACACAACAATAATTATACCAAGTATCCATAAATAGAGTCCTACACATTTTTATACTCATAAATCCAATTAATTTCTAAAATGACAAACTTTGTCATTTATTTCTATAAATTTCAGAATTAATAATAACAATATTAATCCCAAAGAACACAATAATTCCTAAAAGAAATTTTCGAGAGGAAATTGATTAAAGGAGTGAAGAGAGAAGGAGGACTTGCCTTGGGTTGGAGATGACCTAGACTTTTCTTCCACAACTCCTAAATTAAACCCCACAACAAGAGAGTTTTGTTAGCAACTCTAACCTAGGTTTAAGTTAGAGAAGAAAAATAGAGATTGGGGAAGAAGAATAGGGATTTAGAATTTTTACCTAGGTTTTCTTTGGATTTGGAAGTGGAAGAGGAGGAAGATGAAGTTGAGGAGGAGGTGGAAGTGGAGAGGAGGTGGCCGGAGGGGCTGGCGACGCCGGCGGCGGCGGGCGGCGCTGGCGGCGGCGGCGGGCGAGCACAGCGGCGGCAGCAGCAAGGCAGGAGCGGCAGCAGGAGGCTTGGGGGGGGTCGGGTAGTGTGGGTGTGTGTGTTTGTTTGGTTTTTTTTTTTTTTTTCTTTTCTTGGTCATGAAGTGTGTGTGTGTATACATATATATATATATATGGGAGAGTGTAGGGGGTGAGGTGTCCCCCTCCCCATCCCTTGTAGGGACACCTTGCACCCCCCCCCCTAGGGCTAGGGTCCTTTGTAGGGGGCACTTGGCACCCCCCCCCCCTAGGGCTAGGGTTAGGGTTAAGGCTAGGGCTAGGGTTAGGGTTAAGGCTAGGGCTAGGGTTAAGGTTATGGGTTATGGACACATGGCCATGAAACAAAATCCTAATTACAATATGATAATAATAAAAGTAATAATAATTATTTTTGGGTATGACAGACTTGCTCCCAGATATTCCGGATACGAGTTCGTGAAGCACGTCCAGCCTACATCGTAGTATCGACGGTAGCGCACTGATAAATAAGTTTAACGTAACTACTCAATCACAAAACTAAAGAAAAGTAGCATAAAAAAGTAATCAAATTTTATAAGCAAATAACCATAAGTAGCATAAGTAGCATGTGAATCCAAGAGTTCAATCACAAATTTATAACAACATAAGCCAGAGTTTCCGAAAACAAATCATGTAGCAACTACTAAAAAATATAAAGTGATAGAAAAAAGCTAAGATAATCAAATCCCATCTGGGATGGTCTCGGTGTTTCCAAGAACTTCTGTGACCAAGTCTCCTACGACCTCGTTGGTGGCCCATAGAAAGTGGGGCAATGGTCCTCATTGTTGTCTAATATGACAATGGATTCAGTCAAGATTGAAGCAAATACAACTTACACATATGTTAGCCATAACCAAATATCCACTATATATACATGTGATAGTCATGGAAATGATAATTAATAAAGAATAAGAATATGCACATAACCAAGGAATATTAATGAGCAACTAGATAAGAAATAATGACAATATAAGTAGCTAACAAGTAAATGCCTAATTATACTGAGTAAGACTAAACATGGCTAATCATGTCATAAATTTGAAATATAGTTAATTCTAGGTGATTGAAATACCGTTTTCTACATGTAGACGACTAGGAGTAAGATCTGGTCAACCGCACGTATTTGTGTGACTGCTATTAGTCAAGAAATTTTTTGAAATAGTTCTGGGTAGCCCACATGTCTACTAGCAAATTTCTCCCGCCTAACTAGTATTCACAATATCCAAGTCACGACACGGAATAATCGTGAAGTCACAAGTAATGAATATAAAGTCATAAGTCATGGAATGGAGTACTAGGTGTAAACTAATAGTCTCACAAAACTATGCTATGCTAACTACACAAGCATTCATAGTATTATTTGAGAAATGGATAATCATAAGTGTAGAGTACTTGCCTTAAAAGGTTGTTGTCGACGTGAATGACACAAACATGTCGACATGAAAAATATTAGAAGCTAACGACCATAATTGATTATATAGATAAAATAATTTTCGATGAAGATCATAACGTCCCAATAATTCCGTTGAAGATTATACGACCAAATAATCCATCGTAGGTCCAAAGCGTAATAATTCCAAGATGTGTCCAAATATATAAGTCCAATATTGTCGTTTCGGTACGAAGATCATGATTAAGATAGAAGTCCATATATTGCAAAGAATATGAAAAGATTTGTCATGATCATGAATTGATTAGAAGAGAATTTGATTAATGACTAAAGGTATTTATTCCAAGAATGACAATAGGAAATATAAGGATATAAGTATCCTATTATTAGTATATATATATATATATATATATATATATATATATATATATATATATAAGGGCTAAATAAATAAATAAATAATATATATATATATATATATATATATATATATATATATATATATATATATATATTTTATATATATATATATATATATATATATATATATATATATATATATATATATTTAAGGGCTAAATAAATAAATTATATATATATATATATATATTATTTATTTATTTAGCCCTTATATATATATATATATATATATATATATATATATATATATATAAAATATATATATATATATATATATATATATATATATATATATTAGTATCAAGTAGGTAGTTGAGTCTAAATGTCATACCCTCTAGTTAAGATACATGTAGATTCATAGGTAGATAGAGAAAATAGGCAAGATCACTACATCTAATGATATAGATGACCTAGAAAGTATATCTACCTAGGGTATGTATGTACAATAGACCTAGAAATCCAAATGGTATAGCAATTAGATAGGCTTCTAGAATAAATTCAAATTATTGATTTGATTAATTCATATATAGGTTCTTTGTATTTGGACTTGGATACAGATCTTGACCCGTGTTTTCAGCTCATGACCACATATAAGTACTTGTACATTTCATGATAGTTTCTCTATTACATGATTTAGATATACATTTCACGACTCATGCCACGCTTGTTACACGAGATTAGTGTTTATGGATTCTATTTATGATTATCATGTTTGTGATCTTTGTGTTCTGTGATTATCGTGTTTCGTATTTCATGGATCTTCGTGTCGTGAATTGAATCCGTTAGTACTAGTCGGACGAAAAAATACCTTAGTAAATGTATGAATTACCCTTTTTATTTTCTGTGTCTAATCGTGTGGATAGCAATCACACAATTCATGTGCAATTTATCGTATTTACCCCTAGCCGCTCACATATCGAACATGGTATTTCAAAACACATATATTGTAGGCAACTCAATTTATTTTCTCAAATCACATGTAATGTTTCTTATATTTCCTTGTTTCCCATATATGTTAGATTCTGATTTACTATTTTACCTGTTTATCGTTCGTCACATTCTGTTTCTTATTATATACTCTTTATCATGTTATGAATAGTTTATCATGTTTGTACTTGTTCCAATCCTGACTGGATAACATTTTTAGACAATGACTTAGAAAATTTGTGCCTACATAATGTGGTTTGTTGGAGAACACTACATATGAGTCTGATCCTTGTATTCCGGAGGATAAGGGAATGAGTACAAACATGTTTATCGTTCATCTAAAAATATTATCCAGTTATGATTGGAACAAGTACAAACATGATAAACTATTCATAGCATGATAGAGAGTATATAATAAGAAATATAATATGTGATGAACGATAAACAGGTAAAATAGTAAATCATAATCTAACATATATGAGAAACAAGGAAATATAAGTAAACATAACATGTGAAATATATTTGGATTATGATGCTCTTGGACGTTGGACTATCTAGACTTGGATATTGGGATTGAGACATTTTTTTATTTATGCACTTCCTAGTATTGGTTTCATATTTGATTTCATATTGGATTCACAACTTTATCACAATAGTGTGATAATATCAGATATTATATTGCGTGAGATTGTTAATATATTTTGGAGGTTTAGGCAATGTTCTACTGTCGATACTGATGCGTAGACTGGACGTATCCATGAACTCGTGTCCAAACATCCGAATGTAGATCGTGACATATAGATCTAGATCAAGACCGATGAAGAGCAATAGTAAATAGAAGACATTAGTTTCTAGTCATAAAATAGCATACCCTTAAATTGTTTGGGTAACGGCTATGTTACCGCAATTGGTTTTCTAACAATTTAGTCAAGTATGACACATGTTGTAAAGCTCCACTAGATTGATGCAACAGGAAATGGCATTCAAGACCTTAAACAAGTAAACAGTTTAAGAGATCATCAAATAAATTGCTAATGTGATATTCCATAAGATGATAATACCATATAATATCACACTGTGCAACAAAAAAGTTGGAAGCTGACATTGTCAGACTTTCTATTCTTCTTTCAGGGAATCATATATATACGCTAGAAAGATTTCAACAATTGGTACACAAAATTCTAACCACATCTAAAAGCTTGCTTGAATGTAGATGAGGAAGTTAGAGAGCCTTGTTAAAACGTCAGAATAGTAGACCAATATCTGATAACTCCCTTACCTACTATAGTATGTCGTAACGATTGATATCCTCTTCAACATACAACAATATGCTAATTTATCACAATAACTAGGAAAGTCTACTCCATATACCCTTGATGATTTTCCAGCTAATCCCAATGGTTAATACCCATATGACAGCACCAAGTCCAACAAGAAATGAGATGAAAAGGAATCCGCTACTATTAGTACCTCGCCTCCTCCCATTAACAGAAACGTTTCCAGTTGCAGCGTCTGGGACTACAGCTCCTGGAATCTGCCGTCCCCTAAAGCTCGAAACACGTTGGAGTGCCTTGCTAATCAATGGGCTTTCTGCTGCAATTGCAGGACTGCTGGGTACAGAGTCTAAGAATGCAGAGAGTGCTGAGCTAAACCATGAATCTGAAGGACTCGCAACATTGCTGATTGGTTCCTGAGCATCTCCACCACCAGTGTCCGAGAAACTACCGTTCTTGGAAAGCACCCCTACATTATTCAACAGCACATGCAAATGAGGAACAAAACTCTAGGATCCTGTCAAGTTTTAATATGTACAGCATGTGCTCTATGGTGAACAAATTGAAAGAAATTACGAGTACACACCTGAAGCAGCTGCTGATATCGTAGGAACCTGGTTTGGCTCCATAGCTGTCGAGACACTGAAATCCTGCTCCTGTGTCCAGAGCTCAGTGATCATATGAGATGCCTGGTTTTCATCACCAAAATCGTCCAAGTACAAATTTGGTGTCGCTCCATCAACAGGCCCTAGTGCTTCAGCTAAATACATTTGCGCATCAAAATAATCATATGGATCATATAATCCATCATTCTCGGGAAGACAGTTGTTGTTGCTATTTTCCTCCATGCTCCAAACAACAGAGCCTGGATCATCAAAGTCTGTGATTTCAAGATACTCTTGGTCCGTTTTGAGCTGGCCCTGCTCAGAACAACCAATCAAGGATGTTACCTCGGGCATTTCTAGAGACCGAGCACAAGGGACAGAAGTTAAGGGTGCAATATGATAGCTTGTCTCGCCAGTTCCCTGCTCCCAACTTGCATTGGTGCGCTGGATAGAAGTAACATCTGTGCAGGATTCTGGACCTACAAAGTCACTTCGAACCACTTCTTCAATTTGGATCTACAACAAGCATTCAAAGTTACTAAGATTATCAGCCAACTTAGGTATAAATAATAGATTTGAAGTGAGAATAAAAACAAATTAATAATAATCTGGTTGCAAAAGCACTTATAGGCCGAGATATATTAGATTCAGAATTGGGGGATTAGCTAATTCCTGAATTTGTCAAGTAATTGTGATGACTATTTGACAACAGGGAATTATGATTTTAACTTTTAACTGAATGTCTGTCCTTAAGGCTGTGTTTGGTTGCTAAGAAAGTGAAGGAAAGGAAAAGAAAAGGAAACTTCTTCCTATTATTTTCTACGTAAATTGGATATCACTTCTGCATGAAACACTTCCATTTTCCTTCCTTTTCCTTCACTTTCTACCGAAACAAACACAGCCTACGTCTCAGGAATAAGAGTTAAAATTCTCCAGTAGGAATCTAGGAATGAGACAAAAGCAAGAACAGGGAAGATTGCTTGATTGGAATTTAATGAAATGACAATTCATTCATGTGACAGAAAAGTGTTCAGCATTAATTAGTCCCTAATTATCAATTCATTATATCCTCAAATCAAGAAACTACCCTAGCATCACTAAGTATGCCTTAATTTGTTGAATCTCGTAATATGTATAAATTGTTATTCCCGGAATTACAATGAACCTTACAATTGACTCTCGCAAAGACAGAAAATGAAAAAAGAGAGACCTTGTAATACAAAAGCACAAAAAATTAGAACTATTACAGACCTCCAATAAGAGGAAGAAGATGTCGAGGAAAAACTGTTGGGGTGATCAAAACCACCGATGCTCAAAGCAAGATTCGACCTATTTTCGTCAATCTATTCCAAGGAACCAGCAAGTTCGTATGAAGGAACTTCTGGAACGCTCAACTTGCCACACTCTGGTTGGACTTTGAACTCTCCACTCGGACAGAACCTCCTTGCTCCTTCACCGCTGCTAAATGCTCTCTCTCAGTGTAATCCCTCTTGTTCTATCTCGTGTCCTCCCATATAGAAGAACCTGATATATATAATGGAGAGAGCCACTCCTTAGCCGTCCACAATCCCATAATGAGCAGTTAATTCGGAGTTAATCATCCATTAAGTAGACTACAGCAGTAACCATTTACTAAATGGACGGTTACTCTCCTGGAGCAACCGAAGAGATGCCGTGCAACAGCCAGCCGTACGCGCAGCCACGCACGCAGCCATGCACGCAGGCTCTCGCGCAGGCACCCCGTGAAGCAGCGCCGCGTCGTAGCCCCGCGAAGACGTCGCGGGCAACATCCTCGTGCAAAAACATGCGTGCAACCAAGCACAAAAGCGTCATCTCGTGTCCGATGCGTACATGCGAAGTGCAAAGTATTGCATCAAAACTATTTTGCGCCCTTCGTCCGAGCCCAAGTCGGAATCGCTAATCCCCTATGGGGCATAGCTCCCAAGGGAGTGACAAAAACATAAATGTTTCTACGAGGATTAAAACCTTGGACATCTAGGAAAACTCCCCACCATCTTAACCACATGGGCTACCACATCCCATATGCACATGCCAATACAAAGCAGTCTTATATTAAATACGCACTTGGGGTTTTAGGCGATGTTGGACTATAATTCTAGAGTCCAACTCGAAAAAACCCTTAATCTACCACAGTTCATATATGGGCTGAACGTTTCCTACAGTGGTTGTACATCATGCATTAGAATAGATGTCGCTTACAACTTGAATATTCCTATATATGTCAATCAATAGTACAATACATAATGGACAATATCTTGAATTCAGTACCATTGCTGCTATTTTTTTCACTCACATAATGACATAAGTTGTGTCTCTGGTTGCACATTAAAGATCTCGTACTGACCTGGTATCGGTGTATGTATCTTTGACACCTACAAATTTACCCTCAAGAGATGGACTACATCTTTGTTCATATATTTAGATGAGTTCTTTTTAGAGAGTTTAACATTCCAGCATAAAACATTTCACTTTCTTCGGTGATATGCCGTTATGACATGACCCAAAGTCGAGGTCCAATCTCTTGGTGGTGCCATACCCTGTACCATGAGGTTCCAGCCTCTTTGTAGTGTTGTACTACCACTCTCCACTTCTTAGCATTAGGCTACATGTCTCTAGGCGGTGCTACGCTGTCATGACATTATCCGAAGTCGAGGTTCTACCTCATGTGGGGTCACGCAACTGTAGCATGGGATACTAGCTCCTTTATAGTGATGAGCTACCCATGCTTCCTACAAGGAAAATGCTAAGTCTACAACCAAATACTTACAACTTTTGTACCACCTCTCTTCCCCCCCCCTCTTACCGTGGCTCCCACCGGGTCCCACCTCCCCTCTCACCCCCTACTATATGGGCTCCACCCGACCCCACCACTTCCCCCCTCCTCCAATCGAAGCTCGCAACGTGGAAGTTGTAAGGAAATTGTAAACATTTGGTTGTAGGCATAGCAAAGCTCTTCCTGTAAAGCACGTCGGATGTTCCAAATGTCCAAGAAATCATTAAAGCTTAATGTCACACAGGACTTGCTCTATACCAAGAGCAACCAGTAGACCACAATGGTTTCGGAATAATATCCCAACAATGTCCTGAAGGACTAACCACTGTACCTGATATTTTTTCAGTCAATGATTATTCTTTAAACCAAAAGTAAGATATCTAGTATTTTTTTTGAACTAATAGCATAATACTTTATGGTAGAATTACAAATACTTAATATCAGAATTTCATCAAGCCCATTTTTTGTTGTGTTCTTAACCAGTTGGCATTTGAGGTCTTTCGTGAACGATCCGCAAGATTTTTCTGGCTCCGAGCATCAACCACTACAATGATGACATCCTTGATGCACTCATTCAGTGCTGTATGGCGAAGTCGCACAATCTTCTTCTGATGAAGTCACACAATTAGGTATGGCAACGGAGCAGGTAGGGGTCGGGGACCATATCCCCTATCCCCGTCCCCAGGTAGTGTTCTGATCCCCATCTCCGTCCCCGTTCTCCATCGGGTTCAATTTTTTTTATCCCCATCCCCGTTCCCGTTAAACAATGTACTCCCGTCCCCTCCCCGTTAATACTTTCGAGGCCAAGTTTCCATGTCTTCGTCTCCCACCCTATTAACAAATGTTCATGTATAGTACAAGTTCAAAAAAAATTGTTTTCATTCAAAAAAAAAATGTTAATAAAACATAGTTTTCATAAAAAGAAAATATACTACTAGATAAATCATAAACCTATACTAATGGGTTGTATATATGAGTATAAGTAATCGGGGTCGGAGATTTACCGGAGCAGGGAGTACTACGCCCATACCAGACCCTAAATTCGACCGGAGAATTTTTTTAATCCCCATCCCTGCCCCCACTCTCGTGCCCATTTTTAATCCCCAAATCCGTCCCCATCGGGAAAAAAACATCATGCCCTCGTCGGGTTCGGGGGAAAATTGCCATCTCTACACACAATCTTCTTCGTCTCATTGAAAAGATCATTTGATGTCATTGCTGCAGTCGTCTGGTTGTTACAATATATCAGTATAGTTGAAATTTGTGCACCAACCAGCGAAAGATCATACATGAGCTCCCGAAGCCATTCTGCTTCATCCGTTGCAGCTGCCAATGCATAGAACTCCGACTCTATAGATGAGTGAGAGAGCATAGTCTGCTTCTTCGACTTCCACGATATAGCAGTCCCATCCATGGAGAAGACATCCTCTTTTTACTCAATTTTTTTGAACACCAACTTGCTAATCACTGAAACCTTCCACCAATGCGGGATAATCGTTGTAGTACAATGCAAACTTCTGAGTCCTCTTGAGATATCTCATGACTCTTTTCACAGCTCTTCAGTCTTTAATACCTAAAATGCTAGTGAACTGACTCATCATCCCTACGGTAAAAGCAATATCAGGTCTAGTTGTACCCGTAACACGTATTAAGCTCTTCGTTGTCACTAGAGTATTCTAATTGTCTGATGCTTTCTTCTGGATTTGGCTTCAGCTTCTTGTCATACTTGTACGGAGTATCGATCCCGGAAGATCCTAATATCCATAACATGTATCTTTTTTTACGTAGTGAGCTTGTGACAGAGCAAACTCAACTTCCGTCCGGATGACCTTTATCCTAAGGATAATATCAGCATCTCCCATGTCCTTCAAACTAACCTTGGACGAAAGGAACTTCTTTGTCTCTATGATGCATTCTAGATTCCTATCTAGGATTAACATGTTGTCCACATAAAGATAAAATATTACTTCTCTGTCATCAACGAACTTAGTGTAAATATAATTGTCTAGTTTACTGACCCTGTAGTCGTTTGATCTGATAACCTTATCAATCTTTTCATGCCACATCTTGGGAGTTTACTTCAGACTATACAGAGATTTTCTCAGCTTGCATGCTTTGTTTTCAAGATCCTTAACGACAAAACCTTCCGGTTGCTGCACGTAATTCTCATTAGTCATCTCTCCATTTAAGAATATTGTTTTGACATCGATCTGATGAATCACCAGCTTGTGAATAGCACCTAAAGCAATCACCATCATGATAGTTGTCATCCGCGCAACTGGAGCGTAAGTGTCAAAGTATTCAATTCCATGTTTCTGAGAAAATCCCTTGGCTACTAGCATGGCCTTGAACTTATCAACAATTTCGTCGGCCTCTATCTTCTTCTTGAAGATTTATTTGCATCCGATGATTTTGCTCCTTCAGGCAGATTAACCAATGCCCAAGTGTTATTAGTTGTTATGGAGTCAATCTCGTCATTTATCGCCTCATCATGGTAAACAAATCTACTTTCACATGATAGGTGACAAAGTCTTTACCGAAGTCCTCCGGCCTTCTCACTCACTTTGATAACGGCTCTGCGAGTTTTGGTTTATTTATTGCATCATCAAGTGCAACTTCTTCTTGAACTATAGCTTCTTATAAGTACTAGCATGCCTGACGAACTTATCTTCGAAGAATTCAACGTCGCGATATTCAATGACTTAATTTGTTTCAAGATCAAGGAACCTACAAGCACCATTCTTCTTAGCATAATCCAAGAAAATTGTCTTCGTAGTCATTGTTTCTAACTTTTGAATATTAATATCAGAAAGCTTCACATAGGTCAGACATTCTCACACTCGAATGACGTTTATGTTGGGTCTGACTTTGAACTAGAGTTCATGAGACGTAACATTTGATTTGGAAAACGACACTCTATTCAAAATGAATGTAGTCGTTAGCACAGCTTCTCCCCAAAAATAGTTTAGAAGACCAGCAGTCAACAACATTGAATTCATCATCTCCGTCGACATCCGATTCTTTCTTTCTGCTACTCTATTATATTGAGGAGAATACGGAACAATTGTTTCATTAACAATTCCATGTTATCTGTATAACGATACGAATTCAATGGAACAATACTCTTATGCCTTGATCACTTCTAAGTCTCTTAAACTGTTGTCATGTTTGACGTTCAACTTTAGCCTTGAAGTACTTGAACTTCTCAAACGCTTCATCCTTCGATCTGAAAATATATACGAACGCATACTTTGAGAAGTCGTCAATGAAAGTTATGAAATACTTCATCCCAGCCTTTGTGGAAAAATATTTGAAGGTACATCTATCTAAGTGCACAACTCCAGAAGATCTGTACTTCGGCTCACCATTCTGAACGACTTCCTTACAATTTTAGTTTGAGCACAGACTTTACATTTCTCTACCCCCTTACCCCTAGATTTGGAACTAAGGCCTATATTAGACATCTTATTAATTCTTTTATAATGTATATGTCCTAGTCTATTGTGTCATAACTCAAGGGAGTAGTCAAAAATATACACTTCAATGATACATTAGTTGAAGTTACAAATTGGAGTTTGAACATTCCTTCGACACATGAAGCCTTTTCGAAGTATACTCCTTTATAGGACATTACTACCTGACCTGCATTGATGTCCATCCTTAAGCTGCGTTGCACAACAGACTTCCAGAGATCATATTCTTGGCAATAACATGTAGATGCTTTACATTCTTCGGAGTATGTCTTCCCTGAACTCAGATTTAGCACCACCGTTTCAATCTCCTTAACTTCATCTTGGGAATTGTTCGTCATCAAAACCTTCTCAACAGTAGGCATGTAAGTGGTGAATAATTCATTCTTTAAACACATGTGACAAGATTCACTTGTGTCCACCCACCAGTCGGTGTCTATGCCAGATGACTCAACCTGTACAATCATAACAACTAAGTTAAGCTTCACCTTGTTATTTATGTTTTTTGCTTTGGCTTGAACTTGCAGTAGTGGCCCTTCTTGTCACAATTGTAGCAAGTTCCGTCGTTGCTTAACTTGGGCTTGAACGAAGCTGACTTCACTTTCAGATGGTTGAAGTCCTCTTTATTGTTGTAGGAAGACTTTTGCTTTCCCTTGTCTCCAACATTCACTATGTTTGTCTTGCAAACTGTTTGGACAGAGTGTCTACTTTGATTTGAGCCTTAGCTTCATCTTCTATATGAATCCAGTGCAAAAGATCTTCAAGTTTGATCTCAATCTTTTTGCGATAAATATCGGTTGCAAAGTTGTTCCAACCAGGAGAAAGTTTGGTGACAACAGATCCCGCTATGAATTTGTCCTCTTGCTTCATGCCTTTATCCTCAAGTTTTTGCTGCAACTTGAGTAATTCCTTAACTTCTGACATCACTGCCTTCTCGTCTTCAAATTACATTTTGACGAGTTTGTCGACAAGATGAAGCTTGGACATTTTCTCGTCATTCTTGTAGTGTTTCACAAGAGACTCCCAAGTCCAAGGTTCGCAGTATCGGTATCGGAATCGGTATCGGACCCTTCCTATGAGCATCGGTATCGACGATATCGGTAGTATCGACATTTTCGGATCGGAGTATCGAATTTTTTGTTATCGGAAAACAAATAATTATTAATAAATTATTAACATTTAAAAACATATATTTTATACATTTAGATATAATTTTAAGTATTTCCATTGTTATTTCTTACTAGTTTTGAAATTAAATAACATAGTAGTCACCCTTACCGATTGGTTTACATGTAATAGATTAATTTTCTTCTTTTACATGCTTTTACAACCTTTTTATGCTTTAAACCCTTGTCGATTTGTCTTTTTCGTTCAATTTTATTTGCCGAATTGACCCAAAAAGAGACTCCCAATGTTGGTATCGGTCAGTATCGGGTATCGGTCCGTATCGGATTGGGATATGCCAAATTGTATCGGTATCGGCCGTATTGGATCGGTATCGGCCGATACTTTAAACTATGTCCCAAATGTCTCTTGTGTTGACCTTCTGGCTTTATGATTCTACCATAGAACCATCCATAACGTTAAGAATCAACAACTTGCAAAGGTTGTTGTCTTTCTTCCATTTGTACTACTTGTTAATCGTGTTAGTTATTGCAAGCACATCTTCGGTCTTGGGAATTGTAGGCTCCGGATCAGTCAATAGAAATTCAACGTTGACAAGTTGAAGAATGAAATTTATCTCTCTTCCAGATATTATATTGTTCTCCATCGAACTTGTCAAGTTTGCTGAAACTTGTGTCGAGGAGAGAGATTCAGTTTTCCATTCTTCATCAGAAGTAGATCGTAGGTCGAATCTTGCTTTGAGATTGTTATTCCCGAAATTACAAAGAACCTTACAATTGACTCCCACAAAGGCAGATAATGAAAAAAATTACAAACTGACTTTGTAATACAAAAGCATTGAAAATTAAAATATTACAGAGCTTGAATAAAAGGAAGAAGAAGATGTTGAGGAAAAGACAACTGTTGGGGTGATCAAATCCATCGATGCTCAAAGCAACATTCGACTTATTTCGTTGATATGCTTCTAGGAACTAGCAAGTTCGTATATAGGAACTTCTAGAACGCTCAACTTGCCACACTCTGGTTGGACTTTGAACTCTTCCCTAAGACAAAACCAACTTGCTCCTTCAGTGTTGCTAAGTGCTCTCTCATCGTAATCCCTCTTGTTCTATCGCATGTCCTCCCACATAAAAGAACCTTATATATATAATGGAGAGAGCCACCCCTTAGCAGTCCACAGCTCCATAATGGACAGTTAATTCGGAGTTAACCACCCATTAAGTGGGCCATTACAACAATACCCTCCCCCTTTACTAAATGTGCGGTTACTCTCCTGAGGAAATCGAAGAGACACCCTGCGCAACAACCAGCCATGCATGCAGCCTCACACGCAGCCACGCACGTAGGCTTTCGCGCAGGCTCTCGCACAGGTACTAGTAGGCACTCTCACAGGCACCCCGTGCAGCTGCCGCACGTCAGCACCCCGCACAGTCGCCCCGCATCGCAGTCCCGCGCACACACCATACGCAGGAGCCTCACGCAAAAGCTTGCATGCAACCAAGAGCAAAAGCCCCATCTAGTTAATTTGGAGTTAACCACACATTAAGTGGGTGATTACAACAATAATCCCCCACTAAATGGACAATTACTCTCCTGAATCAACCGAAGAGACGTCCTGCGCAACAGCCAGCTATGCGTGCAACCACGCACACAGGCTCTCGTGCAGGCATCCCGCGCCGAGTCACAGCCCCCCACTTACTCTCATGGAGCAACCAAAGAGATGCCCTGTGCAATAGCCAGCCATGCACATAACCATGCATGCAGGCTCTCGCAAAGGCTTTCGTGCAGGCATCCAACGCAGCAGTCCCTAGTGTAACAACGTCATCTTGCGACCGATACGTACGTACGAAGTGCAAACTGCGTCATTTTGCGTCCTTCGCCCGAGTCACTAAGCACTCTAGAGGCTTAGCGACTAAGGAAAATCCCAAAGGGTGTGGACAAAAAAAATAAATGTTTCTGTGAGGATTCAAACCTTGAACCTCTAGGAAAATACCCCAACATCTTAACAACATAGGCTACCACATCCCATGTGCACATGCCAATACAAAGCACAGCCTTATATTGAAATACACACTTGGGGTTCTAGGCGATGTGGGACTATAATTCTAGAGTCCAATTCCAAAAAAAAATAAAAAAAAAATAAATTGTTCAAAATGCAAAAATAGTTACAAAGCAGTAGCCAACAAGCGTGCAAATGCTAAATCATAACCTACAAACATAACGACTTGCGTACCTGTGGAACATCATATGGAATAGCACATTGAGAATGATGATGATGATAATCAGGTTGACCAACAACGTCTAGCTCACTTGCCAGTTGTAGCAAGACTTGTTCAAGATTATAATCAGGAAGAGTAGTGTTACCATCAAAGCACAAAGAAGCTCTAGGATCAATTTGAACTTGTTTACTTTTGGGCTCATCTTCTTTTTCTCTCTTATTACTATGATGATGATCACCGTTGGTGGTTGTAGTTGTTGTTTGTTTCCTGAAGATTTCATCATCATCATCATTATCTTCCCATTCCTCTTCTCGGAATGGTGCGCCGTAGTCCTCGCCATTCTTGGGACCGGGACCGCTCTTCCTGAAGAGCTTATAGAGAGCAGAATAGTCGTAATTGGTGGTGTTGTTGCAGTTGTTGTTGAGGAGGAGGAGGAGCTCGCTGTCGTCGAGGGTGTACTCGTGCATGACCCAGTCGGTGCGCTCACCTCTGGGTGGGCGGCCATGGTAGTAGACGAGGGTCTTCTTGTTCCCGACCGTCCTGGAGCAGTGGGTGATGGATCTGTCCTTTCCAGTGGCCTTCCAGTAGCCGTACAGGGTGGCGCGGTTGGATCTGGATCCGTTTGGGTATTTCCTGTCCCTGAGGCTGAAGAAGTACCACTGCTTGTCTCCGTTCCGAAGAGGAGATTTATCTACAGATGTAAAATAAAAAAAAAAGTCACAAACAAAATCATTTATTTATTTATTTATTGTAAGTAATTTGAATGGAAAAGAAAAAAATACCAGGCAATTCCCATGGCTGCCACTTGTAGACGTCTACGTCTCCTACGACGGGGAGATGGATGCGGCGGCGGAAGATCTTTCGCTTGAGGTAGTAGAGGACAAGCTCCTCGTCTGTGGGATGGAATCGGAAACCAGGTGGCCAACTATTACTATTCTTCTTCTTCTTCTTCTTCGTGTCTACTACTAATTGTTGGCTGCCGCCGCCGCAACTGTTCTCCTCCTCCTCTTCCACAGCAACATCAACAGCACCCACACCCATCTTCATTCTATCTGGAACTCAACCTCAGACCACCGTTCGTTGACCAACAACAAAATAACAGAATCAAAATCAACGGAGTTTTGAGGCGAGACCCCCAAAATCAAATCCCCCTGAAGTAATCGAATGGGGACTTGAGAAAGATGGATGAAATTATTACCAGTAGAAGAAGAAGAAGAAGAACAGGAGAAAGAGAGACGTCTTCCTCCTATCTTCCTTGGTTGACTAACACGATCGATCGATGACACTCGCTCACCAATCACCTCCACGCCCATACAAATATAGACCAAGCCAAGCCAGGCCAGGCAAGGCAGGCTTTAACCATGCCGCCACCCTCCTTCCAATTTTGACCGGATTAGGCCCGCTAGATGTCCAATCGGATCGAGAAATCCTGAACCTAAGTCCAGTCCGGATCAGAATCCAAAATATTTAGGAACGAGCTTTACCGGACTGGGCCCGGGTCGGTTCTTGGTTGACCCAGTTGAATAAAAGGGCTTTAGAAAATTAGGCAAGTTTTTTTTTTGCCTCAAAAAATGCAAATAAGGAAAACTTTGGAATTATAAATAAAAAATTATTTATTTATTAAGTTCAAAATTTTAATATTATAAATTAATTATCTAATGTTATGGTTTACTCATGATCATAAATATTTATGGTTAACTAATAATCATAAAATATTAATTATCTAATTTACAAAATGATATAGTTAACTAGTAACTATAGTTACTAACTACTTATGATTAATGTGAACAAAATTATTTGTATTAGTTAATTATAACTTTTAAATAAATACTTAATTTAAATATTAATAAATTATTTTTATTTGAATTAACTATTCTAGTTATATAGTAATATAATAATATGTACTAATTTATTATCTAGTTAAATTTATAATTATCTATTAGTATTATATATTTAAATATTTTTTTATTTTTATTAACTAGATATTCAAACAACTTGTTTATATTAATTAAGAATAAATATTTCATATATAAAATATTAACTAATTACTAGTTAAGTACTAATTAAGTTATTAATTAATTATTGATCAGTATTGACTAGATATTTAATAGAACAATAAAATTATTAAAAAAATAAATCTAAAATTTTTTCTTCCGAATCTGGATTGGATAGAAGGATGTAGAGTAGCCTCCAAAAATCCAGTTTGGATTTAGAAAGTAATAATTATCCACTTTTTAAATTTAAATCCAAGGTCCAAGCAAATATAGGGTCCCATGAATCTGGTTCCAAATCCATAAAATCTTCAAATTATTACTATTTTTTGTTTATGAAAAATAATATTGAACGAAAATGCTATATACCCTGCGGTTGAGGTGAAGAATTACGTTTGCACTTAATAAATCGATTTTGAGGATTCAATCAGGACAGTCATGCCGGGATGCAGAAATCGACTACTGAAGAGCTAGCGAGAGGTCGATGACATTCTGGCCTGGCGCAGCTCACCAACTAAAGTAGCTGGCACTAGTCTGCAGTATTATAAGTTTAACTATCTCACATAAAATATGTAATGTTTAGAAGGAAGTTATTAAGTTGATTTTACAACTCACCGAATTTCTGATGCTTCTGGATATATGATGCCACCCGACATAGTTTAAGATATTCTTGTGTGTTTTGTTAATGATAATTAGGAGCAACTTTTGAGTATTGCGACCCACCCCAAATTCTCCATAAATTAAGACTATTTATAAAGGCACATTCAAAGGTGATCAGGACTAGCTCAAATCTGATTTTGGTTTATTTACAAGTTTGTCATTGAAAAAATTACTCAGAACAAGTCCAATTCTATGTATATAAGTCATTTTTTTTTTCTCAACACATCCAAAGAAGAACAAGAAGAAAAATGAGAAAAAGAAGAAGAACAAGAACAAGAATGTGGGATGGATTTTCTTCTCATCATCTTCTTCTTCTCAACCATTTTCATCCTCACTATCTCCATCAAACCCTAATTTCTTTCTCATTTCCAATTTCGATGGCACCCAAAGGTTCGTCACAAACAATGTACAAACCCTTTGGTGGGTAAACATGTAAACTCCTGTATTTTTCAATTTTTTTTTTATATAAAGACCATATCTTATAAATTTTAGATTTTTTTATTTATTAAATAATTATTTTGATTTACTCGTCATAGCAGTCAATGGTTACATTACGAACATTTAAGACGAAATGTACATCATAACGTTAGAAATTTTATGTAAATAATTTTAGATTTTTTTTCGAATTTTTTTAGAATTTAATTGGAATTTTTTTAGTATGATTTCATATATATATATATATATATATATATATATATATATATATATATATATATATATATATAATTTCTCGCAAATTATCAATTTCTCGCGAGAAATTGAATAACTCGCGAGATTCATTACACAACCATAACCGAAACCCCCCTCCCATTCGAACAGACCTCCTTGTTGGTTATGGGACACAACACCTCCTCCATTCTATAGTGTTATACATTTATATATAGAGAGAGGAATGAGAATTATATAAGAAAGTTAGAAAGAAAGAAGCAGACCAACACCACCCGACCTCGACCCCTCAACCAACTACGGCCACCCTCGACCTCTGGCGTCCCTATCAGAACACCGCCGCTGCCCAGAACACCGCCGATCGCCGGAAAACACGCTCAAACCCGCCCCTAATAACAACAGTTCCAAACTTCAGGTACCCTGTTCTCCACTCTCTATCTCTGTGTAGTTGTCCGTTTCGCGAACGGTAAAAAGTTACGAGAGGCCAACGTGATCCTCTAGGACTCACTTCAAATAGGATTACTTCATATGTCCTGGATTGATCGCAAAATCGATCCAAAGTTGACAAAAAACCATATTTCTGAACTGTCATAAAACAGTCCAAGTACCCAACTTTGAACACTGTTTTTTTCCAATTCATGCACGATTTTAATATTCTGTTTGAAGACGTTTTTTGAAAACATATAGGGCATCATTACTCAGTTTTTACACTTAATAATAGTTCATTATATTCTGTTTAAAATCATTTCCAAAACACCGAAAAACCATGTTTCAAAAATTAAAATTTTAGAAAAATTTCTCGATACGGCGTGCGTCCTGACAAACCGGGCAACGTGGTCGCAACCTATAAGCTTCAAAAGATGCGTATGGATGTTTTTGACGTGTGAGATTCGACGGAACCCAATTTCATTGTGTGTACGCGATGAAATCGAACCGTATCCGTCGAAAGTTTCCCGTATCGGCATTTTGCAACCTTCATGTCCAATTTCAAACCGTTCATCGAATTGAGACGAAACTTGCGCCATTGGATTCAGTACATTTTTCTGGTCCTGTGGGCCAAGTTTGGTCCAATTCTGAGAATGTTGACCGGAACGCTATTTTGGCGGGTCTGTAACCCGATCCACGGGCAAAATTGTGCACAGTCCACCGAAATCTAACTTTGGATATACCGTCAGATTCGTATCGTCAAACCAGACCCGTAGACATATAGTTTATTGACTTTAGAGACCGTAGATATTGGCGCACATTTCGGTGCAAAGCGGGTCCAACGGCGGACACCGAATTGATCCGAAATTACGATTTTGCTCGTGTCCAGAATTAGACTTATTGGTAGTGTCACTCCCATTTTCCATTATACGTATTTTCGTATGCGTATACGAGATCTCTAACGTTTGTCAGGTGACCCGTAGTTGAACTTGACTTGATAGCCTAGTCTTGGTTGGTCATGACTTGGCTTGGTTTATTTTGGTTTGACTTGGTTTGATTGGGCTTAGTTCATTATAAGAAACCCTCCCCCTTTAAAGCCCAACCACCCCTTATTTCTCTCTCTTCATTCATTACTTCTTCTTGTTCCTCCATTACTCTCCCACCAACCTAGAGAGCATAGGCAAGTGCAACTTGCTTCATGATGGATCTTCCATTTTATTGTTCTATTTTCTTCTCTCATGATTCTAAGCATCTTTAGAACTTGGAGTTTTCGGTTTGGACGGATGAATTTTTGTAGATCTAAGTTTGTAGACTTTTTCGGTTTTCTTGGGTTTTGATCTACCAAACATCATTATTTTTAAGTTTTGATTGTTCTATGTTGTAGAGAATTCGATTTTATCAAAAATGGACCTTTGAAAAGTTAGATTTCGACATGTTTTGAGAAAGTTATGGCCAAAGCAAGTTTTGGACATCTTCTATGTTCATCTGTCCTAGTTCTGGCAGGGGCGATGAATAGTGCCGCATAGTGCCAGTCTGCATAGCTGCATAGTGCCAGTTCGCATAGCTGCATAGTGCCTGGCCGTATAGTGCCAGTCCGTATGAGATGCATAGTGCCTGGCCGCATAGTGCCAGTCCGCATAGCTGGATAGTGCCTGGCCGCATAGTGTCAGTCTGCATAGAAGCATAGTGCCTGGCCGCATAGTGCTAGTCCGCATGAGATGCATAGTGCCTGGCCGCATACTGCTAGTCCGTATAGCTGCATAGTGCCTGGCCGCATAGTACCTGTAACGCCCAGTCCCAAAATACTTAGGACTAAGTACGTAGACATGCCAGATGTATACATATGAAGTACGCTCCAATGTATGAAAATCTTGTATGCATACATAAGCTGTAAAATGCAGTAATCCAAGACTAAATCTCATCCACAATGAAAAGGATAATAATATAAAATACACTTGAATAATTATAGTTCAATCGTTGGGCGGAGACAAATCCACTACCAACAAATTTTAATAGGAAAGAAATATACAAGGAAAATAATTTGGTAGATCGAAGGGGATGACGATCCAAGAGCAACATCTCGAAGAATAGAGCGCAAGTCATGGCCTTAGCTAGAGCACCTGTAGAAATTACAAGACACACCTGGAGGAATTACCAGGTCCTCAGAGGGACGTAACAAGATACATGAAGAACATGCCATACAAATACTGAATATAAAATATTTAATCCCACTTTCCTAATTTTTGAATTTCTTTTAAATCTTTTCTCTAAATAATTTTGGTTTAAAATAAATTTGAATATTAAGTTTTCATAAATAATTTGGAGGGAAATGTGAATTGATGGCAGGGTTTCAAATCCTAAATTAGTTATAACAAACTTTTAGTGGTCCCTGTGCTTTAATTCAAAATTCTAACTGTTTTCACTAAGATTTTATAAATATGAAAAAGCAGAGGGTGATTTTGAAAATTTTACTTATCAGGAGGGAGTAGAGAAATAAATTAGGGCGAGGGGTGTTTAGTGCGAATTTTCATTTTCTTTCATTAAAACTGAGTGAAGAGAGAGAAAACCATTCTCTTCACATTCTCAAATCCTCAGCCGAACCTCTTCCCCAATTTTACCAAATCGACCTAACCCTAAATTTTTTCGATGGTCGACAATGGCAACGACGATGGTTTCTCTGGCGACTGAACTACTTTGGCCAAGTTCGTGGGAGAGCGCCACCACTACGGCGGCGGTGCATCGTTCTTCTCCGCGGCGGGTAGCAGCGGTGGTTCCAGCCTCCTCGATGGCGCTCGACTGGGACGTCCCGTCATTCTATCGACGATGAGGTTTCTTTTCGTGGACGGCGATCCTTCGTTCGTCTCCTCGACAACAGTCATCAGGCGGCGTTCATCCTTCCGGCGACGACTAGATCGAGAACGAGGACGAACAGTTCGATCTTCCTTCCATTGAGCCGATCTCTTTCGGCGAACAAAAAATGAGGTCGTGGCGAGCAGGAGTGATTTGTGCGAGTTGTTTCTTTGATGAATGAGTGATGAATCGACGATGGCGGCACGGTGAGTTTTGGATCTAGTGAATTCTTGAGATTCTTCACAAATTTTGATCAAAAATTTATTTGGCTGAGACTTATTTTGTTCTGGGCATGATTCGTCGAACACGCACTCGCAACCAGACACAAGGAGGAGCGGTGTCTGATTTCCTGTGGTCATAATTCCACTCCGAGACTCAGTCCTTGCATATAGGTATTGCTCTGTCCACTTCAAGTATTGCTTGTTAATTCATAGTTAGAATTAATAGAGGTTTGAATGGGGTTGTGGTCGGGATACAGGGAATTGATAAGTTAGTCATGTCCAGTTCGGGTTTGTGTCCAGGTTGGGTGGTGTCCCGTGTACGTGTCGGTGCAATTCGTGTCAGAGCAGGGTGCATATTCAAGATTGGTTCGTGTCCAGCAGTGTTCCGTGTTGATGTCGGGATGCAGGGGAGTCGTGTTCGTGTCCAGAGCTGCATGCATACCCAACCTATCTTCTTGTTGGTGTCAGGTGCAGTGGAATAGCAGGATTGGAATTGAGTATAGTATGGAGGAGGTTAACTGGTTATTGGTTATGTTGTTGGTTAGCTTGTATACCTATGTTGCTGGAGTAATTCTGTATAATTCTCCATTTGTGTGACTCGATTATTGTAATTTATTTGGGTTAAGTAGCCGTTGGATGAGTATATTTCAAATTCTGGAATTTGAGCCCTGTAGTTGCCTGTATAATTTGCTAGACTATTGGTTGCTTGTTATTAAGACTTTTGGATGCTAAGACTTTTGTCCTGGATGAGTTAACTAGGTTCAAGTTCAATTGAGTATGTGTGGATAGGTTCTGTATAATAGCTGGGTTTGCTGAGTTTGAGCTCGTATACATTCAGATGCTATGGTGTGAGGTTGATGGCTAATAAACCGACTAAATGTTTGGGGAGCCAAGCTTGTAGGGCTACTGTTGGGTTGTCAACAGCTTCAAGGAATTAGAATGGGCTGCGCAGGCTTTTAATTCATAATCATCATTTATAAATATGGTCCTTAACTTCTTTTATAGATGTCAAATCTCCTAGTAGGTTGCTAATATACATTTTTTTGGGTATTTATGTATTCTAGTAAATACTTTACTAAATCAATTCTTTACCATTCTAAAATACTGGTTCTACTCTAATAAGTAGAATGTATGTATGCTAATTCATTAAGCTAGTTATATATATGAATATTTAGTTTATTATTAGAATTGAGTTATTAGATAGTTAAAGATTTAGGCTAATGACTATTCAAAAGAAATAAATAGTTAACTAGATAGTAGTATTCAAATAATATTGGTTAGAGCTTAACCAACTGTACCTATTATCCAGGTGGACATCCAGTTTTACTATCCACCCATACTTGATCTCCCAGAGCAAGGCAAGTATAATCCTCGGATTTGTTCATTTTCTCATGTCTTGTATATTCATTCCTGTATCACCTTGTTGACACGATGTATCACGGGATTGTCTTGTTTTATGTTTCATGAGTTACTTGTGTTTGGGAGGGAAAATACTACAGATGTTTGATCAAACCCTATTACTATACATGTGAGTAGCTTGGGTCTCGCATCGTGCACGCGGGACCGAAGCCGTACCATTTCATGTTCATTGAATCTACCCAAGCCGATCACACACTCTGGATGTATTTCAATATTGCACATTTCAGGATTCAGGTTGTATTTCATGTTCAGGTTGTATTTCATGTTCAGGACTCATATCATGTTCCCTATTTTTACTTTCAGTATTCATATTCAGGATTCATGTCTTGTTCTTATTTCTCGTACCTTATATATATTTTCTGTTTCTTGTTCATACCATGATGTTCATGTTCATTTCCTTGGATATACTTAGCTCCGATCCTGACTAGGATATGTTGCAGGTAAACTTGCAGGGTACCATTCTATTCTATGGGCCAGAGCCCAGGACATTAGCTGAGCAGGATGAGACTTAGCTTTAGGCTTCAGGTTTAGACTATTTAGCTTTACTTCTAGATATTGTCTTTAGAGTTCATAGCATTTTTTATTCCTGTAATTCTAGTACATTTATAATATATGGATTTGTGGATTATGGTGATCTTCTGGGATCGTGTATAGATGCTGTGATTGTGTATATTTATGTTTATCTGGTTAGATTTCTCTAGCTTGGTACAGCTTACTTTGTCGTGTCTAACGACAAAGGCTGGGCGTGTCCGACTCGTGTCCGATTATTCGGGAGCAGGTTGTGACAAAATATGCCATAATCAAAGAAAGTGACAAGACAGAAATAAGGTAACCTAATTGTACTAGAGTGATCATGCAGTTGAGAAACAATCCTTTCAACGCATGAGCCCTGTAAATGGGATCGGCATAGTCCCCATATAGGACACCAGGGGACCACGTCCGTAACGTTCGAAGATCGTCAGAGGGCATCATGTGCAAGGGGCTACGTCCATAACGCTCTGGAAAACGTCAAAGGGCACCTGGAGCCTGCGTATCCGGAGGAGCGCACAGGTAATCAGGGAAGTGCAAAGAAGCTCATACGTCAGGAATTGTTCTCCCCACCCAATGCTCTTATTTAAGTCGCATCCACTACCATCTAACTCTATTAACTGCTAAGTCTCCTAACATGCCTCTATTAGCAGTTAACCCTAACGCATGCGCACGGGTGATCAGCCAACACGTAAGGACCTCTACATGCTACTCATCTCACACATACTCGCGGTACAACTGTGTCGAGGCATATGCGATACACTACAAATGATAGTCCCTTAACTCTAGGTCCATATGCAATCAAAGGATAATAAACAAAGTAAAGCTAATATCACTGAGTAGGCAGTAAATTAGGCACTGTAAAATAAATAGTACAGCTAAAAAAACTGGAAGTAAATACACAGTGATATGCAGTAAATAAAATACATACTATTTATAAACAGTAAAATTATGGCAAGGTATCTTGCCTGGTGTGCTGCTTGGTATGGTGCGATGTTCTGACATGTTTCGATTAGTCCAATAGCCATGGTCAATAGGTAGAGGCCTGAAGTTGTGAGGAATTAGGAGTAGGAACTAATCATGATTAGTCACGATCAATAGTGCTAATCGAGGAGAATTTGTGGAAATACATACGTATCTTATTTTGAAAATATTTATGATACTTAAAAACTATGTATAATTTTAAACAAAATATCTTAAATACATATATATTTAAAAATCATAATGTGAAACTACCTTTTTATTAGTCAAAATATTTTTAAAGTAATACTTTGCAAATCTAAAAAATTATTCTTAGGGTTAAAACTAAATTGTAAAGATGTAATTTTGTAGTTCAAAAATCCTTAGATAAAATAGTATGCAATAGTATATTTTTTCCACAAATATTATTAAAATATTAATCAAATTATTTTATACAATTACAATTTTGAAAATAATATTGTCACTAATAATAACAATGGCAAAATACCCATACCCATATATACTTTTAACATAAAATAAAAATGTTAATAATACTGCTGTTAATAATAATAATAATAATAATAATAATAATAATAATAATAATAATAATAATAATAATAATAATAATAATAATAATAATAATAATAAATAATACTAATACATATAGTTAGCAGAACATCTGTTGTTTCCCACATCTTTTTAGTGAGAAAGAGATAGAGAAGTGGGTTACCATTGCGAAGGATCCGATCGAGAGAGACGACCGCGACGGCGACTACCGGAGGTCGAAGGTGTCACGCCACGCTCCCGTAGGAGCGATAGTCCTTGCTAAGGTGTGTTGCCGCACGAGCCTAGATTGCGCTCGTGCAAGGCGGGTTCCAGAACGACCGATTACAGCGGCTGCGACGGGGTCGTCGCACAGAAGTCCCAAGCAGAGACATTGAATAATAGCAGCAGAAATTTGAAGCAAAACACAAGTTATCCAAGGAATCTCTTTATTGATATTGAAACAAAGATTACAAAGGGCGCAAGGCCAAGATTACAAGTCACTCAAGCTCACTCTTCTCACATTACAAGTCACTCAGCTCTCTCTCATCTCTCAAATACAGGTCTTGAGCCAGCGGATGCTTCGGAAGGCGACGTCCATACATTATGTCCCGTATAAGTCTTGACTCCATGCGGTCGCACGCTTCGAATCGTCAAGGAACTCCGTGCCTCGACGTATCGAAGTGAGCTCCGTGCCACGAGCTTCTACCTACACCTGCACATGAAAACTATGTGGGTGTCAGTACTCAACTGTACTGGTAGAATGAGCTCCTCGCCCACCCATACAAAACCAATACGTTTAATTTACTTTGTACAACATAGTCCCTTCTTATCAATTGTCTTTCTACACTTTCCTTAGGATCAGTTTTAGGACAGACGCCTTGGCCTATTTTGTGTCTCTAGACCATCCCGTGCTTGCAACATCAACGTTAACCTATCAAGTCGTGTTTGCCTTACGGCCCAAAATCAGAGACGCTACTACACGATAGACTCCTTTTCCATGTGACTGTGCTATAAAACCCATATTGAGGCCGTGCCTCGCATTTCAGTAAGACTAAACCATATCGCCGCCTCGCGACCCTTTCTACTTTGATCACCAACTGACCCAAATCAAGTCTTGTAGACTAAGTATCGCTCGATCGACTTTGCCTTGCGGCGTTTCCTGACTTAAACTCAAGACGACTCAATCAAACTTATGCAACTTATATGCCGACAACTTAGGACTCGACGCCACATCTCGTGCCGAAACACGTCGCCTACGTTGCAGCCAAATCTTAGGCCCAAACATTGTGTTCTAACTGTACATACACATTCAACTCAACTCAATCCAAAGGCACACATGCGGGTTGCCGCCATGCCGACTCATCTATATGAATTTGGTCACTGACTCCCAGAGCCATCATGGACTCCTTTAGCTTGTTAGGCAGCCGCCCTTGCCAGCGCGAGTAGCGAGCTCCGCTGCAAGACTCTGTGCTAACCTGTGCGATCATCCAGCACTACTAATCCTGCTTCTCAAGAACCGATCCCCGTCCGCTTGGGTTACCGTTCGAGGAAACTCTACCTTGTCGACAAGTTGTCCATGACCATGCAAGACTCGACTCAAACTGACGTCTCACACTGTCATTCCACCTCTAGTATTACCATCCCTTTCAGGGCCAAGTTCAATACTTCTCAAATCTGAGACCGCATCGACGACCCGCAGTCG
The DNA here is from genome assembly GCA_029216955.1 of Iris pallida. Taxonomy (NCBI): domain Eukaryota; kingdom Viridiplantae; phylum Streptophyta; class Magnoliopsida; order Asparagales; family Iridaceae; genus Iris; species Iris pallida. The sequence continues at coordinate 6,137,879 of JANAVB010039216.1, forward strand.
CGAGCATTCTTCTTTTTTGCCCTATCTTTTCTTCTTTTTTGTCCTTTTTCCAATCTCAATGAATCAACCAAAGCCCGTGCCTTAAACACTAAGTCCGTGCATCGTGCCTTAAGCCAACCATGTTCTACGCAACACTACCGCCCAAGTCATACTTTTTACGATGGGCCTTGGGATCGTGGGACTACCCAACTCATGAACGCCTATTTGATAGTCCTTGCCTTACTTAACTTTGCAACAATTTGACGAGCAAAGGCTGCGACAAACTTTGTCTTGATGGAACGTATCGTGCACGCGTTCGACTTTGAACGACCAAGTCATTTGGGTGCCTATACTTATGTCACAATCCGTTCAATACAACTTAACTCATGGGCAAACCAAGGCTATGCCAAGCCTTGGACGATGGGACCGTGCATGCTTTATGAAGCATTCATATGGGCGACGTCTATGACTTAGGCTATGTTCATAACTTTGCCTACTCAACCAACTTTCCTTCTTCCAAGCCACGGGACGAAGGATCGAGTGTCATTTTCAAAGCACGCCGTGCACCAACTCTAAGCCGACCGTTGGACCTTTCCATATTCTAACTCAATTCAACCCGTCGGAATTATTCCCTTATCTATGTGGATTCGTCTCTTTTATTATCAAGCCTACTTGTGCAAGTTGAAAACATGCGAATTATTATGTGAAGGCTAAGATGAGGCAAGTTCACCAAAAATACCCCACCTGAGCAAGCGATCGTCTCGACCGAGCGATGTCTTCGAGCAGCCGTTGCAAGGCTAAGTTCGAACGCCGTCGACGTTCTGATTCCTCCGATTGACTGAACGGGACGGGGCACTACATCATACACCACTCAGAAAAAGTTTTGTCCTCGAAACTAACTGAGTACTTGCTCATCGACTTATCACTCGAATAATCAACGACTCTCGCGCACATTTCCCCTATGCATTTCTTAAATTCGAGCCACGCTCGTGCTACCCTCAATCCTTTCTTCAAAAATCATGATTCCAAAATCTTCGACACTTCTCGTTCCTCAAGCCTCACTTGAATTCAACATATCACTTAGTTTGGATAGTGCACACATTCCAGACGTCCCTGAAATACATGTATTTCAGCCAAGCCTCATGATAGCAAATTCCACCATTACCACTCGAGTCGGATCGTGCACATATTCGGGTGTCCCTGCTATACATGCATGTCAACCGAGACTCGCGAGTGGTGCCTCTACAATTCTTATTTCTTCACACCACACCGGGACGTCTACCTAATCGCTAGGCTATGTCAATCCGTCAGTATTGGAATTATAGTTTCCAAACAACAATATCAACATTGACCCCATCCTAAGGTCAAACCAAGTTGATAGTATAGGGTTTTCTACCCAAGCTCGCATCACTCTGATTTCTAAACATCGAGCATCAATTTCCTACACACATCCCAACATTTTGTCGCACGGGGTCTGAGTCATTCAACGAAGCCTTCCTACGACGACTCACGTTCAACCAATTCTATGACGTATCAAAATCACTTGTTCATCAAGCCATTTCGTATAGTCTATCTCTTCGAACACGTTCGACAAAATCCATCGATCAATCATTCTCAAGTCAAGCACGCTACGACACGATTCATCGCTAAACCATAATTTATATTTCATATTCCCTAAGTCATTCATCCCAATTCACGTATTCGATCATGAGGTTGTCTAGCTTAACAATATGTTGCGTCCCGATCTCATGTGATTCAGATTATCCATGGTAGGCATGAATCACCATGCACGCTCCCGCGGGGTAATCATCCTCATTGGGACGTTAACTCTCGCTTGAGTCTAGACTAGTTCATTCTCGATACGCAGATTGGACCTACTCAATCCTCAAGTTTACTTAATCATCAATCACCAGTTCAAACATCCTCAAATTTTCTTTCACATCAAACCAATAAGTCGAGACAATCGAAGTTGCCGTGTCCTGATTTTTCCGAGTTCGATCATTCCTGCGACATGAATCACCATGTCAGCGCTCACGCGGAACGATTGCCCCAAATCTGACGCGACGCATGTGCGAGGCTGGAGTTGTGCTCGCATAAGATAAGAATGTCAATGCTGTGGTTATCCGCGTAACCATCAAGATAATCATTTTCATCCAACATTTATCTCAATCAAAATCCTAAGTATAGCATCCAACCGATCTATAACACTTGCATGATCGTCATTCGTCGAGTCAGAGTACCCCCGAGTTATTGTATATCGATCTTTGATACGCCTCAATACCATCGACGATATGCGTAACCAGACGATCTTCCTTTGCAACCAATTTTGAGTCGTACGGATGATGCTATCGTCCGACTGGATAATATTCCTCGACATTCAAATTCAAGTTTGATCATCATCCCTCGAATCATTCACAACATCAATTTCCTCGAACCCAAATTTGCATATCGTTCATCCCTCTATCTTAAGTCATCGACCAACGTATTTCCTCAATTCGCATCGTCCCTTTGCTAACTCAAATCATCGAGCAACATTCAATCCAATCCTTAGAGTCATTCGCGTAACTTCAAAATTAAACCTTTCATGTATGCTATTTTCCCATCTTACTAACTTTTCTATACGATCCACCTATCGATTTCCTTTATCAAGTCGTCTGTTCCTGCACCTTAGCTTTTTCTCGATTTGATTTTACCTACTCTATCATTTTCGTATTTCATACTCGTGCAATCCTTAATCTCGTGCACGTTTTGTGCGCGCTAATTTCTGGGTTATTTTAATCAACATCGTCAAATCTCAAGACTATAACTTATTCAACGATACTCAATCTACGGCTTTGCATACACGCGATGCTTACTGATAAACTTATCGACACCCCACATCCTTATTCGATCGACATCCCTGAAGCTATCGCATACACCACTCAGGGATGAAGTCATTCCACAAATCCTTAACTTATCATTTGAATCAAAATCGACTTTTTCAATCTCAAGCACACTCGTCTATATTGTGCCGACGTTATCGTCGCTCGATAGCACCCCTATTGATAGTCATCTCACTTTACTCAATCGAGTTCAACTCATTCTTGCTCGACACTATTCAATTCCTGCACTCGACTTTTCTAAGGTTGACGTAACTTTGGTGTATATGTCTAGCCCGACTTAGACAACCGTGCTTATACGAACCATCTTTTTATTTTGTCAAAAACTGTTCTCCTATGTTTTGTAAAATAGATAGATTTATTGTATGGACATCTACGGGACATTTGAGAGAGAGCGCACCAACGATATCAACTTTGCAGAAGCAACACTTCAGAGTTTGCGAAAACAACAGAGTTAAAGAATTCAATTGATAGTCCAAGGAAGTAAAGCCGTACTCTGATACCATTATGTCGCGTCCCGCTCCCGTAGGAGCGATCGTCCTTGCTAAGGCGTGATGCCGTATGAGCCTAGATTGCGCTTGTGCAATGCGGGTTCCATAATGGCCGGTTACAGCGGCTGCGACGGGGTCGTCGCATAGAGGTCCCAAACAGAGACATTGAATAATAGCAACGAAAATTTGAAGCAAAACAAAAGTTATCCAAGGAAGTTCATTATTGATATTGAAACAAAGATTACAAAGGGTGCAAGGCCAAGATTACAAGTCACTCAAGCTCACTCTTCTCACATTACAAGTCACTCAGCTCTCTCTCATCTCTCAATTACATGTCTTGAGCCAGCGGATGCTTCGGAAGGCGACGTCCATACATTATGTCCCGTATAAGTCTTGACTCCATGCGGCCGCACGCTTCGAATCGCCAAGGAACTCTGAGCCTCGACAAATCCAAGTGAGCTCCGCGCCACGAGCTTCTACCTGTGCCTGCACATAAAAACTATGTGGGTGTCAGTACTCAACTGTACTGGTGGAATGAGCTCCTCGTCCACCCATACAAAACCAACACGTTTGATTTACTTTGTGCAACATAGTCCCTTCTTATCAATTTTCTTTCTACTCTTGCCTTGGGATAAGTTTTAGGATAGACGCCTTGGCTTATTTTGTGTCTCTAGACCATCCCGTGCATGCAACATCAACGTTAACCTATCAAGTCGTGTTTGCCTTAAGGCCCAAAATCAGAGACGCAACTACACGATAGACTCCTTTTCCATGTGACCATGCTACAAAACCCATTGAGGCCGTGCCTCGCATTTCAGTAAGACTAAACCACATCGCCGCCTCACGGCCCTTGCTACTTTGATCACCAACTGACCCAAATCAAGTTTTGTGGACTAAGTGTCGTTCGACCGACTTTGCCTTGCGGCGTTTCCTGACTTAAACTCAAGACGACTCAATCAAACTTATGCAACTTATATGACGACAACTTAGGACTCGACGCCACATCTCGTGCCAAAACACGTCGCCTACGTTGCAGCCAAATCTTAGGCCCAAACATTGTGTTCTAACTTTACACACACATTCAACTCAACTCAATCCAAAGGCACACATGCGAGTTGCCGCCATGCTGACTCATCTATTTGAATTTGGTCTCTGACTCCCAGAGCCATCGTTGACTCCTTTAGCTTGTTAGGCGGCCGCCCTTGTGTCACGACCCGCACCCTAGAGTAAGGGCACGAGACGTGAATACGTCCAGCCTACGCCGCAGTGTCGGTGGTAGAACGCTGTCCTAGGTCTCAACATCTAACAGTTAATCTCTAAACAGTTTATACTCCCCGAACGGGGGTGACATAGTAAAACAAACTCAATCACAGCTAAGGAAGAGATAGCACGATATGAACAGAACTCAAGGAATGAAATAGATAATAGCAGTCTAAGATAATCCCAGCAATACAAGGTCTCAGATAAAAGAATATATACAAAACTGATCTCCAAAAATATAGTCTAACTAGAACATGATCCAACTACATAAAGATAATAGCCTAACTATCTAGTCTAGGCAGTCGGGGGAATATCCTCAGCTACAGCTGGGTCCTCCTGGGTGTCCAGCTCAAAGGTGTCATCTAAGGCTGCCCCGTAGTAGGTGTCCAGGCAAGCCTCCTCCTCGTCCTCTGTAATATTTTCAACAGGTCCAGTCAGGACAGGAGCGAGCACAGTACATCTCAACAATTCATAGCAGATTAGAAAATATGAACATGCAGTAAAGTAAGATACAAGTACTGAAAGAAATGCAGTATGTAAACAGAGAGAGAAAGCTGTAATAGAAATATCTACTATACATAGAGAACTAGCAGTGACTAGTGAGTCAGAGTACAACATGAACATGTAAATGGCCTGGGATGATTCAATGAAGACACTACGGAATGATTCAATGAAGATACTACTGTGTATTATTCACATGTCCACTTCTACTCTCCCGTACCCCCAATCAATACACAAGGATCCAGCCAGGTTATGTTATATGATTCCATGCAAGGCCCACGAAGGATGATACATGGATGTCCCATAAATGAGGAGTCTGGGGGTTACCCAACTGTGTAAGATTCAAGAGACCTTGTGATCATGAGGGTACATGTCACAAGTAATCAAGTGAACCAAGAGCATAGTGATACGCCATGTAAGTGAAACGTACAGAACACGTAGTACCCGATGCTCCCTAAGGATAACAACTCAAGAAAGGATCCAAATAGTACCAATCCGTGTGACCGTCGTGACAGTACAAGTAAAGTAATCTACTGCAGGAAATAATTCTAAGCAAGATATAAAATGATCAGAGAATGTACTCGCCTGTAACTGAGTGTCCAATATGAAGAGTACCATCCGAGGAGTGGTGTCTGACTCCTAATCAGAACAGCACAAGTCACAACAAGTCCAGAATAGCAAAATGGAGTCCTACTATGCATTCTACATGATTCTAAGTCAATCTAGGCCAAAGTCAACTCTTGGTCAACTTTGGTCAACCCTAGAAGTCAAACTAGGTCAACTTTGTCTAAACTAGGCTAAACTCAACTAACTAGGTCTAACAAGTCATGCTAGGCTCTAACAATGCTATACTAGACTACACACAACATTCAAGTACTCATACACCTATGCATATACAACACTATGTATATAGATACAATTATTGAAGTAACACTATGCATTCCTAGGCTAAATATTATATGTATACATATAGATATACATTCACACCTATATATATAGGCACATTACATTCACCTTAGAATAGACATAGGTATATATATGTGCTATGCATACATAGAGAGGGGAACCATATGGTGTGTGAATATGTGTTCAGAAAAACAACAGTGAAAGAAGAGGGAAGAGTGTGTGTGTGGGATCAGGACAATACAATGGGCTATGTGTGTGTGGGTGTACAGGAATTTAATAATGAAGAGTGTGTGCAGGAATATAGGCAGTGACTAGTGAATAACTGAAACCATGGTGAACATGTATCAAAAACAGGAATCACACAGATTTCTTAGAACTAGAAAACAGCGGAGAAGAGCAACCATGTGTGTGTGAAATAAAACAATATGAAATCATAACAGTGTACAGGAAAATAATCAGTGAAGAGTGGACAATGGGTGTCTGTGTACTCAGGAAATCAGGAATATATTGGCAGGAATTAATAAGCAGTGGAAGGATGTGTCAAAGTGACAGTGTTCAGGAAAAGAGCAACAGTGAAGGAACACTCATAACAGTGGGGGGAAACACACAGGATAGGTAAGGGATTTAATTTATTTATCATTCAAACAATTCCTAGGAAATACATTAAAGTTAACACTCATGTAGTTCTCAGGTTTAGGCATGTGTAGGTCATGTAAGCTAGTATTAAGAATTTACAAAACCTTAATGCAAATCAGTGAACAACAGCTCAGTTGCTCTAACTAACAGTGAAGAATAAAGAAGTTCTCAGGTTTAAACACCCCAACAGTCCTAACATGATATCAACAATTTAAAGAACAACTGGAAATCAAAACAGTGGATAGTGTGATACAAAAACTCAGGTTGACAGGAGAACAGGAAAAAGGAGGTTAACATTTACCTACTCTAATTCTCAGATACATATATAATTCAGTACACAACTTCTCAAAACAAGATCAATGTTCATAACATCTCAGTTAAAGGCTTAGTTATGTTACACAGGGACAATAACAGGTTCATGAATAAATCAAGTATTTGAATGAAACCACACAACATCATAATTTCATTCTCACAACCAAGAGCCTAAAATCGTATGTGAGAGCCTAGTTTATATGAAAAGTAACATGTAGAAAATATCAATAGTAAGAAACACATAATTTAATTGGTAATGAAAGCATTGGAAAAACTGGGAAAGACAGGTATCAGTGTGTATTATACATTCACAGTTCAGACCAAATCAAACCAACAACCCATCATTAAACCCAAACAAAATGTAATCCTATATAAACAGGGATTAAACATGATATTTAGGATCCAAAAGAATCATTAAACATAATTTAAAAACATTCAAAAATGATTTGACATCAGAAAAACCAATCCAGAACACTCGACAACACAGTGTGTCCCCGTGCAGTGTCTCGTGCACCCTCGACACGACACGAGAGGTCGTGCCACTTGGGGAGTGTCGTGACAGATACTGCCCCGACGTGTGTGTCAAATATTATGTGTCTAAGCATCGTGTCCGGAGAGATCTTGCCCCCGAGTAGCAGGGGATTCCCTGTAGCAGCGCGCGACGTGTGCACGCGCTTGTCCAAGCTATTAAATCGACATGAAAATGACATGACACCAACACTCAAATGCAGGGATCAAAAGACAAGATCAAATCTATCAGTCCTATTCAAAAACAATGAAATAATTCGATCGAAATGCCCTTTGAGGCATTTCGTCGAACACCAAGCCATGGTCACTGATACGTGTCCAGAATGGACACAAAACCAATGACACTCGACACAAAAGCTATCCAGACCTTAGGGGACCCTTAGGGCTTCCTATTGGTGAAGACAAAATGGAAATCCATGGAGGAATGGGAAAGTTACCTCTTGAAGAACAATAGGTGGAAAAGTCCTCAATGCAATGAACTCCTCAAGCCTCCAAGTCCCACAAATTGTTTCTTCCTGCAACCAAATTTATTCCAGCAGCAAGAGGATGAATTTTAGGTCCTAATGAAATTGGTTTGGGGAAGAAAGGATTCAAAATGGATTTTTAATGATTTTTGGAAGATGGGACTCACCTCTTTCCTTAGAACTTTTGAAAGAACCTTAAAAGAGGCTAGTCCTAAAAACTAGGAGGGATTAAATAGGGGGGAGGGGATGAACTAGTGGCCGGCCAAGCTAGGGCTAGGGTTAGGTTGGGCTAGCTAGCTAGTCCTATCTAGTTTAGTCACAAAAGGACTTGTGAAACCACAAGCCATTTCTCAAATTACTTGATTCCTAAATTCCTAATTCAAGTTCTATGAATCACTAACCACTAACCTGAGTCACACTAGGTTAGACTAGGGTCACTTGACCTAACCAAGCCCAACTAACTAGGGTTAGTTCCTAGGTTGGTCTACATGAGTCAAAACTAGCCAAAAATCAAACTAGTCCAAATAAATCCAAAATAAATCCTAAAAATTCCCATAAATTCTAATTAATACTAATAAATTAATTTACCCCAAAAAAATGACAAATTTACCCTCAAACTAGAAATGTGGTAGTGACAAATCTATCCTCCTTAAAAGAATTTCGTCCTCGAAATTGAAAGGCGAAACGCAACTGATGAGAAGGATATAAAGTATACCTCAAGGTCCAAATAGATAAGGGTACCGCTCGCGCATCTCATCCTCCCGCTCCCAGGTAGACTCTCCTGGAGAATGATGCCCCCATGCGACACGTACCAAGGGTATCACCTGGTTCCTCAGAACCTTCTTCCGTCGATCCAGAATCTCCACTGGCTGCTCTGGATAGCTGAGAGAAGGACCCACCTCAATCTCCGAATGATTGAGCACATGGCTAGGGTCAGCCACGTACCGTCTCAACTGTGATACATGGAATACGTTGTGGACCCCCACAAGTGCAGGCGGCATGTCTAGCCTGTAAGCCACGTCACCGACTCTCCCGCTGATAATGAAAGGGCCGATGTAGCGCGGGCTAAGCTTCCCGCCCCCACCAAAACGTATCGTACCACGAGTCGGAGATATCCTCAAGAAAACCTGGTCTCCGACCTAATCACAAGCAAGGTCTCAATTAAATAATAATAAACAAACATGATCAAAATCACAAACAAACAACCTAAATCTAACCCTACTCTAATCTGTACCTCAAACTCCAAGGGCCTCCGGTGGCTATCGGCCCAGTGCCGATGTCTGCCCTGTGCCACGTGAAGTCTGTCCCTAATGAGCTTCACCTTCTCGGCCGCATCCACAATCATCTCTGGCCCCAGCAAAGCTCGCTCACAAACATCATCCCAGGATAAGGGTGTACGGCACCTACGCCCGTACAGAGCCTCGAAAGGTGACATTTCGATGCTGGCCTGGAAACTATTATTGTAGGCAAACTCCACCAAATGAAGATGATCCTCCCAGGAACCTCCAAAGTCCAGAACGTACATCCGCAGCATATCCTCAAGGGTCTGAATAGTCCGTTCCGACTGTCCATCCGTCTGGGGGTGGTATACAGTACTGAACTTGAGCTGAGTGCCCAAGCTAGTCTGTAGACTCCTCCAGAAATGGGAAGTAAAATGGCTATCCCGATCTGAGACGATGCTGACCGAAACTCCGTGAATCCTGACTATCTGCCACATATACATCTCTGCCAGCCTCTCTGTAGACGTACCCACCTTGAATGGCAAGAAGTGGGCCGATTTGGTCAACCTGTCAACGATGATCCAAATTGCGTCTTTTCCTCCTGGAGTACGCGGCAATCCTGATACGAAGTCCATGGTGATATGCTCCCATTTCCACTCGGGAATGGACAGCGGCTGCAACAATCCACCGGGCCTCTGTCTCTCTGCCTTGACCTGCTGACAGACCAAGCACCTAGCTACGAAGTGGGACACCTTCCGCTTCATTTCTGACCACCATACGTGCTCCCGCAGATCTCGGTACATCTTGTTGGCACTCGGGTGTATAGAGTACTGAGATCTGTGGGCCTCCTGCATAATCTGCTCTCTGAGCTCCCCGCTAGGCACACATAACCTGGCACCGTACCTCAGGGCACCATCCTCTGCAAGTGAAAACTCAGGATCCCCCACTCCTATACTGATCTGCTCTCTGATACTCTGCAAAGCCACATCCCCGAACTGGGCCGCCTTGATCCTGTCCACCAAGTCTGACTGAATCTGCATCCTCCATAGCTGCATCTGCACTCTCGGCACGATCACCTCAATCCCAAGGCTCTCCAAGTCGGCAAGCAAATGCCGATCCATGGTCAAACACATGGCTGTCGGATACCTACTCAAGGCATCGGCAACCACGTTGGCCTTTCCTGGATGATACTGTAGTACAATATCGAAGTCCTTCATCAACTCCAACCATCTGCTCTGTCTCATGTTCAACTCCTTCTGAGTGAACACATACTTAAGGCTCTTGTGATCTGTGAAGATCTCCACCCTCTCACCATATAGGTAATGCTTCCACAGCTTTAAAGCAAAAATTACTGTTGCTAGCTCCAGTTCGTGGGTAGGGTAGTTCTTCTCATAGGAACATAATTGCCTGGAAGCATAGGCAATCACCTTCCCGTGCTGCTACAACACACAACCCAGCCCCTTCCCTGAAGCATCACTATAAATAGTGAATCCACCTGATCCTGAAGGCAACGTCAGAATCGGAGCTGTCGTCAGCCGCTTCTTCAACTCATCAAAAGCTGCCTGACACTCTTCTGACCAAACATACTCAGCATCCTTCCGGGTCAACCGTGTCAACGGCTCTGCAACCCGGAAGAAATCCTGCACAAACCTCCGGTAATATCCTGCCAGCCCCAGAAAACTCCTGATCTCTGCAACTGAAGTCGGCGTTGCCCATGCCTCAACTGCTACAATCTTCTTGGGGTCAACTGAGATACCATCTCCAGTCACAACGTGCCCCAAGAAGTCCACTCGGTCCAAAAAAACTCACACTTGGAGAGTTTTCCATAAAGCTCCTCCTTCCTGAGAATCTCCAGCACTATCCGCAGATGCTCCTCGTGCTCCTCCTCAGTCTTGGAATATATCAAGATATCATCAATAAACACCACTACAAACTGATCCAGATACTGATGGAACACCTTGTTCATAAGGTTCATAAACACAGCTGGTGCATTGGTTAGCCCAAATGGCATAACCAGAAACTCGAACTGCCCATACCGCGTCCTGAAAGCGGTCTTGGGAATATCCTCCCCCTTCACCTTCACCTGGTGATATCCCGACCTCAGATCAATCTAAGAAATACCCGAGCTCCGCTCAACTGGTCAAACAGATCGTCGATCCGCGGCAGTGGGTATCTGTTCTTGATCGTGAGGTTATTGAGTGCCCTATAGTCAATACACATGCGTACTGACCCATCCTTCTTCGGTACGAACAATACTGGTGTACCCCATGGCGACGAACTCGAGCGGATGAAGCCCTTGTCCTATAGCTCATCCACCTGCTTCTTCAGCTCCACCAGCTCGCTGTTGTTCACCCGATAGACATGCTGAAAGATGGGTTCCGCTCCTGGAACCAAGTCTATCAAGAACTCTATGTCTCTGTCTGGTGGCAGTCCCGGCAACTCCTCTGGGAAAACATCCATATACTCTGCTATCAAGGGGTGTGGAATCGTCTGCTCCTCGATCGACACTCCACAAAAGACTCCGCTGCTCTGCTCTGCCTGACGTCTGAAGTACTCAAACTCCGGCTCCCCTGGCGCTCTGAAGAGAACTCTACCCCCTCTACAATCAATGCTGGCGTGGTGCCTGCTCAACCAATCCATGCCTAGTACTATATCATAGTTCGGCAATGGCATTACGAACAGGCTCACCTCCAACTCACGGCCTCCCAAAACTACTCTCCGACCCTTACAAATATCACTCACGAGGATAATACCACCCCCGGTCGTGATCTTGTAAGTCCTAGGCAACGATTCAGCTACTATACCATGTCTAATCGCAAAAGATACTGAAATAAAGCTATGCGAAGCACCGGAATCGAATAAGGCAAATGCTGGACTGGAGTCGAGAAGAATCGAACCTGCAATCAGCTCTCCGATGGCCTCCGCATCCTCTGCTGCCATGGCGAATCCTCGCCCCTGCTGGCTTTCCCTGGCCTGCTGCTGGTGCTGGACAAACCTCTGCTGCTGCGTCAGCAGGGCTGGTCCCCGCTGCTGTCCTGCTGGAGCCCTGGCTCCTTCTCCTGGGCCTGCTCGTACTACGCGACACTCCCTCATCTGGTGGTCTGCTGAACCACACTTCAGGCACTGGCCCAGCCTCCTCCGACACTCATTGGCGACATGCCCGGGCTTCTTGCAATAGGCACAAGTAATACTCTGCCTCTGTCCCTGCTGGTGCTGCCTCGGCTGCTGCTGATGCTGCACTGGCTGGTGCCTCGGCTGCTGAAACTGCTACGGCTGGAACCTCTACTGCTGGTGGTGCTGCTGCTGAAAGTGTGGCCTCTTGGCCGGTCCTCCGCTACTGCTGCCTCCCTGAGAGTCTCGCCCCCTCTTGAGCCTAAGCTCAAGATCATCCTCTGCAGCTAGTGCGTCCACCAGGATCTCCTCAAATGTAGTACTGCGGGCATTCTTGGTGTAGGACTTGACCTCCTTTACCAAGCCCTTCCGGAACCTCCGGGCCTTCGTCGTCTCCGACAAGTCCTCTACAAATCTGCCCAGGCGGCAGAACTCTCCTGCATACTCCTCCACAGACTGACTCCCCTGAACTAAGGCCTCGAACTGAGTCTCGAGGGCTCCCACAGCTGCCTCTGGGAAGAACTTCTCCTTGAACAGCTTCTTGAATGCTGCCCAAGTCTGTCCTGCTGTGCCGACCCTCGGGTCGGTCTGGTACCCTGTCCGGGCCAGATCCTGTATCATGCTGGCCGCTGCCTCTATCTGGAGCGTTGTCGGAATCTCCGCCAGTCTGAAGATCTCCTCCATATGCTCGATCCACTCATCGGCATACATGATCCCCTCTGTCCCTCAGAAGTCTCTCGGGTGCATCTTCTGGAAGTCCTGGATACCTTTCTTCCGCGGCTGGTGCGGCTGCGGGGCTGCCGCTGGCTGAGCTATGACCCTCTCCACTGCTGTCACTGCCAGCTCAATGCCTCGAGTGAGCTCTGCCGTCTGCCTCTGCTGCTGAGTCTGCTGACCCTCCATGTACTGCCTGAAGAAGGCTAGTAGCTGCACTGCGTCCACTGTCCCTGCAGGTGGCTGTCGGTAGGGATCCTCTGGGAGAACTGGGTCCTGCCTCCCTGCCGGAGGAAGCATACCCCCTGCTGCGACTGCCGAGGTCTCAACACGAGCTGAGGTGGCAGGAGCTGCAGTCCCCTGGCCTCGCCGTGCTGGCTGAGAGGTAGCAGTCCCCTCTATAGCATCCTCATGGACGGCACGCTGCGATCGAGTCTCTACCATCTTGAAGATAGACAAACAAGAGTATCAATTTCTGAGAAAGAAGCAAAATAACAAAGACGGACAATTATAATTCAAAGGATCTGCTGACAAAAGAATTTAGATGGCAATAAAAGGAATTTTCCTAAAGTGATTGAGTATCTTAAAATTAATGTCCTATATCCTATAGTAGGCTGCAGTGATACTCTAGTTCGAGTACCACTACACTTCTAGTCTAGACCTGCATGGGCCACCACTAAAAACGTGTCACGACCCGCACCCTAGAGTAAGGGCACGAGACGTGAATACGTCCAGCCTACGCCGCAATGTCGGCGGTAGAACGCTGTCCTAGGTCTCAACATCTAACAATTAATCTCTAAACAGTTTATACTCCCCGAACGGGGGTGACATAGTAAAACAAACTCAATCACAGCTAAGGAAGAGATAGCACGATATGAACAGAACTCAATGAATGAAATAGACAATAGCAGTCTAAGATAATCCCAGCAATACAAGGTCTCAGATAAAAGAATATATACAAAACTGATCTCCAAAAATGTAGTCTAACTAGAACATGATCCAACTACATAAAGATAATAGCCTAACTATCTAGTCTAGGCAGTCGAGGGAATATCCTCAGCTACAGCTGGGTCCTCCTGGGTGTCCAGCTCAAAGGTGTCATCTAAGGCTGCCCCGTAGTAGGTGTCCAGGCAAGCCTCCTCCTCGTCCTCTGTAATATTTTCAACAGGTCCAGTCAGGACAGGAGCGAGCACAGTACATCTCAACAATTCATAGCAGATTAGAAAATATGAACATGCAGTAAAGTAAGATACAAGTACTGAAAGAAGTGCAGTATATAAACAGAGAGAGAAAGCTGTAATAGAAATATCTACTATACATAAAGAACTAGCAGTGACTAGTGAGTCAAAGTACAACATGAACATGTAAATGGCCTGGGATGATTCAATGAAGACACTACGGAATGATTCAATGAAGATACTACTAGTGTATTATTTACATGTCCACTTCTACTCCTCCGTAGCCCCAATCAATACACAAGGATCCAGCCAGGTTATGTTATATGATTCCATGCAAGGCCCGCGAAGGGTGATACATGGATATCCCATAAATGGGAAGTCTGGGGGTTACCCAACTGTGTAAGATTCAAGAGACTCTATGATCATGAGGGTACATGTCACAAGTAATCAAGTGAACCAAGAGCATAGTAATACGCCATGTAAGTGAAACGCACAGAACACGTAGTACCCGATGCTCCCTAAGGATAATATCTCAAGAAAGGATCCATATAGTACCAATCCGTGTGACCGTCGTGACAGTACAAGTAAAGTAATCTACTGCAGAAAATAATTTTAAGCAAGATATGAAATGATCAGAGAATGTACTCGCCTGTAACTGAGTGTCCAATATGAAGAGTACCATCCAAGGAGTAGTATCTGGCTCCTAATCAGAACAGCACAAGTCACAACAAGTCCAGAATAGCAAAATGGAGTCCTACTATGCATTCTACATGATTCTAAGTCAATCTAGGCCAAAGTCAACTCTTGGTCAACTTTGGTCAACCCTAGAAGTCAAACTAGGTCAACTTTGTCTAAACTAGGCTAAACTCAACTAACTAGGTCTAACAAGTCATGCTAGGCTCTAACAAGGCTATACTAGACTACACACAACATTCAAGTACTCATACACCTATGCATATACAACACTATGTATATAGATACAATTATTGAAGTAACACTATGCATTCCTAGGCTAAATATTATATGTATACATATAGATATACATTCACACCTATATATAGGCACATTACATTCACCTTAGATTAGACATAGGTATATATATATATATGTGTTATGCATACATAGAGAGGGGAACCATATGGTGTGTGAATATGTGTTCATAAAAATAACAGTGAAAGAAGAGGGAAGAGTGTGTGTGTGGGATCAGGACAATACAATGGGCTATGTGTGTGTGGGTGTACAGGAATTTAATAGTGAAGAGTATGTGCAGGAATATAGGCAGTGACTAGTGAATAACTGAAACCATGGTGAACATGTATCAAAAACAGGGATCACACAGATTTCTTAGAACTAGAAAACAGTAGAGAAGAGCAACCATGTGTGTGTGAAATGAAACAATGTGAAATCATAACAGTGTACAGGAAAAGAATTAGTGAAGAGTGGACAATGGGTGTCTGTGTACTCAGGAAATCAGGAATATGTTGGCAGGAATTAATAAGCAGTGGAAGGATGTGTCAAAGTGACAGTATTCAGGAAAAGAGCAACAGTGAAAGAACACTCATAACAGTGGAGGGAAACACACAGGATAGGTAAGGGATTTAATTTATTTATCATTCAAACAATTCCTAGGAAATACATTCAAGTTAACACTCATGTAGTTCTCAGGTTTAGGCATGTGTAGGTCATATAAGCTAGTATTAAGAATTTACAAAACCTTAATGCAAATCAGTGAACAACAGTTCAGTTGCTCTACCTAACAGTGAAGAATAAAGAAGTTCTCAGGTTTAAACACCCCAACAGTCCTAACATGATATCAACAATTTAAAGAACAACTGGAAATCAAAACAGTGGACAGTGTGATACAAAAACTCAGGTTGACAGGAGAACAGGAAAAAGGAGGTTAACATTTACCTACTCTAATTCTCAGATACATATATAATTAAGTACACAACGTCTCAAAACAAGATCAATGTTCATAACATCTCAGTTAAAGGCTTAGTTATGTTACACAGGGACAATAACAGGTTCATGAATAAATCAAGTATTTGAATGAAACCACACAACATCATAATTTTATTCTCACAACCAAGAGCCTAAAATCGTATGTGAGAGCCTAGTTTATATGAAAAGTAACATGTAGGAAATATCAACAGTAAGAAACACATAATTTAATAGGTAATAAAAGCATTGGGAAAACTGGGAAAGACATGTATCAGTGTGTATCATACATTCACAGTTCAGACCAAATCAAACCAACAACCCATCATTAAACCCAAACAAAATGTAATCCTATATAAATAGGGATTAAACATGATATTTAGGATCCAAAAGAATCATTAAACATAATTTAAAAACATTCAAAAACGATTTGACATCAGAAAAACCAATCCAGAACACTCGACAACACAGTGTGTCCCCGTGCAGTGTCTCGTGCACCCCCGACACGACACGAGAGGTCGTGCCACTTGGGGAGTGTCGTGACAGACACTGCCCCGATGTGTGTGTCAAATATTACGTGTCTACGCATCGTGTCCGGAGAGATCTTGCCCCCGAGTAGCAGGGGATTCCCTGTAGCAGCGCGCGACGTGTGCACTCACGTGTCCAAGCTATTAAATCGAAACAAAAATGACACGACACCAACACTCAAATGCAGGGATCAAAAGACAAGATCAAATCTATCAGTCCTATTCAAAAACAAAGAAATAATTCGATCGAAATGCCCTTTGAGGCATTTCGTCGAACACCAAGCCATGGTCACTGATACGTGTCCAGAACGGACACGAAACCACTGACACTCGACACAAAAGCTATCCAGACCTTAGGGGGACCCTTAGGGCTTCCTATTGGTGAAGACAAAATTGAAATCCATGGAGGAATGGGGAAGTTACCTCTTGAAGAACAATGGATGGAAAAGTCCTCAAATGCAATGAACTCCTCAAGCCTCCAAGTCCCACAAATTGTTTCTTCCTGCAACCAAATTTATTCCAGCAGCAAGAGGATGAATTTTAGGTCCTAATGAAATTGGTTTGGGGAAGAAAGGATTTAAAATGGATTTTTAATGATTTTTGGAAGATGGGACTCACCTCTTTCCTTAGAACTTTTGAAAGAACCTTAAAAGAGGCTAGCCCTAAAAACTAGGAGGGATTAAATAGGGGGGAGGGGATGACCTAGTGGCCGGCCAAGCTAGGGCTAGGGTTAGGTTGGGCTAGCTAGCTAGTCCTATCTAGTTTAGTCACAAAAGGACTTGTGAAACCACAAGCCATTTCTCAAATTACTTGATTCCTAAATTCCTAATTCAAGTTCTATGAATCACTAACCACTAACCTGAGTCACACTAGGTTAGACTAGGGTCACTTGACCTAACCAAGCCCAACTAACTAGGGTTAGTTCCTAGGTTGGTCTACATGAGTCAAAACTAGCCAAAAATCAAACTAGTCCAAATAAATCCAAAATAAATCCTAAAAATTCCCATAAATTCTAATTAATACTAATAAATTAATTTACCCCAAAAAATGACAAATTTACCCTCAAACTAGAAATGTGGTAGGTCCTAATTCTCGGATGAGCCCAATAGAAGTGTGTCCATGTGTTTAACTGGCCTTTTGCCAAAAAAACTATGAAGAAACAATTTCTGCATCGAACGATGATTTAGAAAGAAAAAAAATAAGTTAAATAAATTCATGGAGAGGAGAAAGAGGAGAGAGAACGCGTACGTCTTCCATTGCACAGTTTGAGCCGATATCAACATAGAGAGAGAGAGAGAACGTCGCCATGTTGGTACTAGCCAGAGAGGGTTAGGGCTGCTGACAATATTATAATACAATACACCCAATAACTTCAAGCGCCTGAACCCTCCTTTCTTTAATGGAACTGAAGATGCTATTGCTGCTGATGCATAGCTTCAGAACACAGAGGTTATCCTGGAAGTAGCTAGGATTCCTGAGGATGAGAATGTGGTCGTTATGCGCCTGCAATTATTGGACTTAACCTGCATCTGGTGGGCGATGCTAGCAGTGGGTTTGGCGACGCCTGTCTTATGGGTGGTATTCAACGACAAGTTCTAGACGAAGTATTTTAACGCAATAGCTCGCTATGATCTGCAGACGAGATTCACCAATCGTAAGCAGATGGAAAGGACGGTCGATGAATATGCGACTGAGTTTTCTAAGCTTAGTCGGTTTGCTCTCTCCTTGGTGGCAACCGAATTGGACCGAGCCCAGCGATTCCAGCAGGAACTCCACCTAGAGATCATTATATCAGTGGATCAGTTTGAGCACCAGACATTTGATGCTATCTTGCGAGCAGCAAGGAGGCACGAGTATACTTCGCAGAGGATTATA
The DNA here is from genome assembly GCA_029216955.1 of Iris pallida. Lineage (NCBI taxonomy): Eukaryota > Viridiplantae > Streptophyta > Magnoliopsida > Asparagales > Iridaceae > Iris > Iris pallida. Next base: position 6,156,398 of record JANAVB010039216.1, read on the forward strand.
GATAGAAGCTGAGGACGGAAGAGGTCCCATGGACAGATGTCCCAGTCATTAGCACTAGCCCCGAAAGCTAGGGCTTTGACTATTGGAGCTTCTAGGAGGGCGATCACAATTTCGTCGGTTCAGCACTCGACACCGACATACCCTCAGCAGCAGAAGCAGAATCAGTCTTCCGCAATGGGCTGCACTCATTATGGAAAGCCAGGGCATGTAGTATTAGAGTGTCACAGAGCACAAGGATTGTGCTTGGCTTGTGGGGCACCGGATCACAAGATAGGGTCCTGTCCGAATAGAGTCAGTTCATCGTCATCAAACCTAACCAGTCCATCCGTTAGGGGTCTAGTACTAGTACAATAGCAGTACCAGCCTTAGAGGCTATTGCCGCCTCAGGCTCAGCAATATGCCCAAGCTCAGATTCAGAACAGGCAGAGAGGTCACCAGCAGAGGGGACCAGCACCAAGAGGACAAGGACAGGTTATGGCTCTGACGATAGAAGAAGAATTGACATCAGGTGAGGTGGTGGCAGGTACCATTCTCGGTAACTCTTTTCCAGCATCATTATTATTTGATTCAGGTGCATCGCATTCATTTATGTCTGTACGATTCGCAACACGGATAGAACTGGAGCCCGAGTCATTATCAGTAAGGCTCAATATACTTACTGGTAACGGTCTTGTGGGAGTAGATAGAATCTATTCCTCGGGTCAAATCGTAGTTAGCAGTAGAGAGTTTTCTACTAGATTGATAGAATTTCTGATGGCCGACTATGATTTGGTCCTAGGAATATATTGGTTGAAGAATCAATACGCAAGAATAGACTGCCATATTGGCAGGATTATTTTTGGTATTCCAGGAGAACCAGAGTTTTTATTTTCCAGAGGCGAAATAGAACCTTCTCCACCAGTCTTGCAGATGGCAAGTAGCAGTAGCAGTTCAATTTTCCAGAGTAGTAGAAGAGTTTCCTGATATATTTTTCGAAGAGCTTCCAGGCATGCCCCCAGATAGAGAGATAGAGTTCACCATTGATTTGCTTCCAGGGACGGCACCAGTGTCAGAGAGAGTCTACAGAATGGCATCTTCAGAGTTAGAGATCTTGTACAAGATGATTGAAGAAATCAGAACCAAGGGATTCAATCATACTAGTGGATCACCTTGGGGAGCCCCGATACTTCTTGTAAAAAATAAGGATGATACGTTAAGATTATGTGTTGATTATCGTACCTTGAACTCTGTAACAATCAAAAACAGATATCCTCTACCAAGGATGGATAATTTATTCGATCAACTCAGTGGATCGACAGTATTCTCGAAGATTGACTTGCGATTAGGGTACCATCAGATCTGAGTTAGAGAGCTAGACATCCAGAAGACAACATTCAGATCAAGATATGGGCATTAGGAGTTCTTTGTTATGCCATTTGGAGCGACCAATGCAGCGACCAATGCACCAGCCGTATTCATGGACCTCATGAATCGTATCTTCATGCCTTATTTGGATCAGTTTGTGATAGTGTTTATAGATGACATCTTGGTCTATAGCAAGAGTAAAGCAGAGCATGAGCAAAATCTCCGAGTGGTCCTTTAGATTCTTAGAGAGCACCAGTTGTACGCAAAGTTCAGTAAGTACGAGTTTTGGCTTGACCGTATATCGTACTTGGGTCACATCATCACAAGAGGTGGAGTGGAAGTGAACCCCCAGAAGATAGTGGCTATAGAGACATGGCCAGTACCCAGTACCGTCGCAGACGTTTACAGTTTCCTAGGATTGGCTGGCTATCACCGATAATTTGTATCAAACTTTGCTCAGATTTCAGTGCTCTTGACTCAGTTGACCCGCAAGAATGTGCAGTTTGCTTGGACATCAGAGTGTCAGAGTTCATTTAAGAAGTTGAAGCGAGGCTTGATGACGGCACCCATTCTCACGCTTCCAGATGGGATTGGAGGATTTTCAGTCTATTGTGACGCTTCCGGCAAAGGATTAGGATGTGTCATGATGCAGTATAGTAAGGTAGTAGCTTATGCATCACGTCAGCTTCGTTATCATGAAAGGGATTATCCAATCCACGACTTGGAGTTAGCAGCGGTAGTTTTCGCAATTAAGCTATGAAGACATTTCATGTATGGATATCGGGTAGAGATTTTTACCGACCACAAGAGTTTTAAGTATGTGTTTACCAAGAAGGACCTTAACATACGTCAGAGAAGATGGCTAGCTACTTGTAGATTATGACATCAACCTGCAGTATCATCCTAGGAAGGCCAACGTAGTAGCAGATGCATTAAGCAGAAGAGCTGGAGTTTATTTTTCTAACAGCACAACCAGAGTTATTTGTCACGACCCGCACCCTAGGTAGGGGCACAAGTACGTAACAGCGCCCAGCCTACACCATAAAAATGGCGTAGAACGCTGTAGGTCTTCTAGATAAAAACAGTATATATAATAACCTGTCATCTCCGCACGGAGGATAAAATATGAAATACTAATAGACTCAATCACAATCTAGAGGAAAGAATCGTGGCATAAAAACTAGATAGATATATCACAAAGTGCAATATCTAGATCAACAGAGAGAAAGAGAGTCATAACTAATATGGTTATACAATCCTAAAATATAATATCATAAACATAAGTAGGAAGCTGGAGACAAGGTCTAGTCAAAAATTTACTCTAACTAAAACTAAGCTAGAGGCTCGTCGGGCAGAGCTAAGCCCTACTGAACCAAGGTCTCCAAGTCTAAGCCCACTACGTCAACCGGACCGTAGTAGGTACAGCAATCCTCCTCACCGTCATATGTAATATTTTGTCAACATATCCAGTCAGGATGGAACGAGCAATCAACTAATAACAGTTCACAAGATATGAAAAAAGCTATAAGACTGTAAATGGAGAGTATATACAAGAAATCATGGAATGTACATGTGAGTATCATGGCAAGGTAAGCTGTAAACTAGAACAAGGCAAGTAAAATCAATCATATCATGTACAAGAGTCGAGAATCATACCATCTACGTGAGTGAATACTAGCTAACATGTGGGGCTTGGTCTGCACAGGTCATGAGCTAGCCATCATACGTGTGGTGTAGGATTGGCATTCACAAGGTTTACAAGAATAAACAAGGCGGTTATTGACCACACATCTACACTAGTACTCCCCGTCCCCGACTGGTAGAGTGGATCCAAGCAAGACACATTACGACACTGGATTCTACGAGAAGGGAGCAAGTCTCTTCAAGAATCGGTGTCCGTATACTACATAAGAACTACAAGGGGCTTGCACAAGATATACCAAGATAACAATGAATAATATCTCATGTCGGGATCCATGAATACCAATCCGTGTGACGAATGTGTCAAGAACAAGCATATCTACACTAATTACATGAATTATAACAATTATCATAAATTGGAAAAGTTATCAGAGTATGTACTCGCCTGTGAAGTGAGGGATAAGTCGATTGAGTCCCAAGAACAGTGCCTCGAGGACCTATAGATGGAATACTGTATCAATATAATGGTTTGGAAGTGAAATTAAGTCATACTGAGTCAAACTAGGTCAAGACACGTCAAACTTAGTCAAACTAGGTCAAACAAGGTCAAAACTAGATTATACAGGGTCAATCTAAGTTGTATTAGGCCTAAGAAAGTCAAACTAGGTCAATGCAAGTCAAACAAAAGTTAAACTAGGTCAATTTAAGTCAAAGGTTGACTTACAGTTGACTTTTGGCCAACTGGTCAACACTGGTCAACCCTAGGTCAACTCTAGGTCAACCCTAGGTCAAACTTGACTAACGTTGACTTTGGGTCAACTGGTCAAGTTCGGTCAAGTTCTAGTCAATTTTAGGCTACGGTTGACTTTTGGTCAAAATAGTCAACCGTGGTCAACCAAGGTCAAAACTAGTCCAAGTCCACTATTCCTAACCATTACCATCCATAAAATCCTAATTATAGCTATATCTTAAGGTATTAAATCCATATGTTGTGAAATGGGTATTATCCTAACTTGCCCGTTTACCCTTTTAAGGTAAACCTCACCTTAGCTTCTAACTCCCACCCTAGACTTCCCTACTTCATTCTAAGCTTTCCCGACTCTCTAATTGGTATTTAAACCCTCGCCTAGAGTCTCGATACCGTCTCATGGCATCTTGATACTAGAAAATCCAAAAAGGTAAATTTGTATGCTGCTTCTGCTGTTTGAAGGGGGGGGGGCAGCAGCCCCAAATCCCCTACTGATGCGTGCTGCTCTTCTTTCACCCTTTCCTTCTCACCCTCTAT